>CAUYRH010126549.1:0-92985 GCA_963574655.1 Perodicticus potto
TACATTGGATACTTTTTCTTCCATTCTTGAGATACTTTGCTAAGAAGAATATGTTCCAGCTCCATCCATGTAAACACAAAAGAGGTAAAGTCTCCATCTTTCTTTAAGGCTGCATAGTATTCCATGGTATACATGTAACACAATTTAATCCATTCGTGGGTCGATGGGCATTTGGACTTCTTCCATGTCTTAGCAATTATGAATTGGGCTGCAATAAACATTCTGGTACAAATATCTTTATTATGATGTGATTTTTGGTCTTCAGGATATATACCCAATAAAGGAATTAAAGGATTGAATGGCAGACCTATTTTTAGATCTCTAAGTATTCTCCAAATATCTTTCCAAAAGGAATGTATTAGTTTGCATTCCCACCAACAGTGTTCCCCTTTCTCCACATCCACGCCAACATCTCTGGTTTTGGGATTTTGTTATGTGGGCTAATCTTACTGGAGTTAGATGATATCTCAAAGTAGTTTTGGTTTGCATTTCTCTATGTCTACCCTATATGCTAGTTTGCTGAGTAGGCAATACATTATGTCTAACATATCAACAACGTACATACCTTAACTGAAAGATATCTTATTGCTAAAAATTTCTGACTTGGAGACATGAAGTGAGCACCTCCTGTGGGGAAAATGTGCTGTCATTTTGCTCAAAGTGATGGTTGGGGGCGCAAACCTTCAGTTGTAAAAGGTAAAATATCTCCAAAGCATAGTAAAGCAAAGTGGCATAGAATTTTCCTGTATTGCTTAACTTATTAGGTTGTTGTGAAGATTGAATGAGCTCGTGGTGTCAGTAAAGTGCTTGCACTTAGTAAATTCTCAGTAAGTATTCACGAGGTTGTTATTACAGATATTGACACTTTATTGAGTTCATGTGTTCACCACATGTGCTTGAAAAATGGGAACATTTCCCCTTGATTTCTGACATGCCTGGGTGATAACACCTATAGCCAGCATCAATTTTCATGTCATCCCGCTTACTGGAGATGCCCATGGACAAAGCCTTTACATTTTAAGGTATTGTTCTGTTTAATTTAGCAATGAAACACAGAAAATTTAATTACATAAAGCAGGTAGTTGTGGTTGATGGATTAGTTGTACACTTTAGGTTGTAAATAACTGGTACTATCCAATTTGGCTTCAACAAAAAGGGAATTTATCAACTCATGGGGCAAGAAGTTTAGAAGATTGAGCTCAAGGCTTTAGTTAATATCTCTTCCTTTCTCCACCCAGTGTCAGCTTGTCCAAAGGCTTTGCTCCTGGTCTTCAAATGACTGTACATGTGCGACCTAGAACTTCGTGCTTCCCAGTACATAATCAGTGGGAGAGCGCGGGAGAGGGAGTGACAGACAGAAGGAAAGAGGGAGGGAGAAGAGAGAGGGGAGGTATCTCCCTTCAAACTGGATTTAAGTCCCTTTCTTCTGTTGGATTGAACCAACTTGGGCGAAGTACATAACTTTTATTCCTAGAATTGCCAAAGAAATGTTATGCGTTATTGATTCAAGCTAGTTGAGATAACCTGTCTAGACTTTCAGGGTAGCTGAATCAGATCAGGACTCTTTTAGGAAAGAGGAATGTGGAGAAACTGATGGATATAGGGAAGGAACCAACAATGCCCACTACATTTAAGAGCTTAAATTTTAATATTTTGTCTGATTTTTACCCCAGGGATTTAAATAAGTCTCCTATTATATCACCTTTAATTTATATGAATAAAACCGAACCTTTTAGAACTGCGATTTTTTGTGCCCCTTTTTCTGATAGAGGTATAATAAGACACACCTTTCAGGATTTTGAAATGATTTCTTAAAAACCTGTGTATGACCCATTGCCAGGCACGAATACTGGCCTGCTTTGAGTAGTTGCTATTGTTATTGCCGTTGTATTTTCTTGGTGGTGATTTCTTTCTTTTTTTTTTTTTTTTTGCATTTTTATTTATTTATTTTTTTAATTAAATCATAGCTGTGTACATTAATGCAATCATGGGATACAATGTGCTGGTTTTATACACAATTTGAAATATTTTCGTCAAACTGGTTAACATAGCCTTCACTGCATTTCCTTAGTTATTGTGTTATGACATTTATATTCTGCACTTAGTAAATTTCACATGTACTCAATTTCTTAATTTTATCTTTCTCACGTTGAACCTGGATCCCAGAACAAAAACATGTTTCTGCTTGTCTCTCATGCATCACTGTCCCAGGCCAGTAAGATTTGTTGACCCAAAATTTGTAAGTTTCTGTTTCACTGAACCCCTCCTTTTTGAGTTGTTTTCCAGAAACAGTGGGCCCTTCTTGCTGTGAAGAGGTAATCTCAAAGCTGAAGTCATGATGCATGTAGCAGGCATCTTTCCCCAGGACCCACTAGCAACCCACCCTACAAGCTGCATGAGCATGAGACCAAAAGCAAGACCAATATCACCCCCTGGCTCATTATACTCCTAACATCTTGTCCTGGGAGGGGCTTCGCCACCACTTTTTGACTGTGGGATATATGTGCCAGTATGAATTCTCCCTGCACCTCTGTTCCTAGCACTTCACCCCAAGCATGTAAGTGCTCACCCACTTCATCTCTAGAAAAACCCCTAACCTCATAGGTCAGGCAGGCAGATTTGAGGTAGTCCTCCCACCTTGTGGTTGGTATCCTCTGTAATAAATCTCCTTTCTTCCTTGACCATCCTCATTGTTTCAGTGATTTGTTTTCTGTGTCAAAGGAACAGAGGGAATCCCACCCTCCCCCTCCCCCTGCCTGTCCCATGGGTTCATTAAGATCATTTATACTCTATTGTTCTATTTCTGAACTTTCGTATTATAAATTCACAACAGATGCCTTAGAACCTTATTCAGTAAATAACTGATGAAGGCTTTCTTTTCACATAACGGTTTGCATTTTATAAGCTGTGTGGTTATGCCATGTTGTGTGGCCCTCACAGAAACCTTGTGATGTAGAGATTCTTTGTGGTAATTCACAAATCTCTTTTCCTGCCTTTTTCTTTAAAACCGAGCTGCGTGGGGAATGAGACTGTTTCGTTCACAGTTGTGTGCTTGGTTTCCATGAGGGGGACTGTTAGGTGCTCAACCAATGACAGCTGGAAAAAGGAAGCGAGGGGAGGAGTTAAATGCAGCCTTACTCGGTAACATCCCGCTTAAGGTAGAAACCCACATTCTGCTGGGCCCGTGAGACTTGCACCCCCTGCCCCGCTCTTTGCCCCCTCACTGCTGTCTCCCGTCTCCTGTCTCTCAGCTCCAGCTTCATGAACACTTGCGGCCGGGTCCCCCAGGGGCGCCTCGCTCCTCACCTCTGCAGGACCTTTGCGTGCACAGACCCTTTTGCCCATAACCACCTAACCACTTGCTCTTTCTGCTCTTCCGTCTTTTCCTCGCTCTACCAGGGCATTGTCCTGTATCCCTAGTTTACTCTGTTTAATTCCTTCATGTTCTGGTTCAAACATCATTTCCTCCGGGAAGCCTTCCCTAATCTGCCAGGTTAAATCACGTCCCCTTTACACATCTCTGTAGTGCAAGGATACTTTCCTCAACCGTGTTCCAACACAGTCAGTTCTTTCTGGGCATGAGTTCCGCATCCTTGGATTCAACCAACTGTAAATCAAAAATCTTTGGAATATTTTCTAAAAAGGGAAAATTATACAACAAAAATGATGCCAGTGGGGAAAAAAAAACAATGTAGTGTAACAATGATATATGTGGCATTTGCTTTGTATGATGTATTGTAGGTAATCTAGAGGTGACTTAAACTATATAGGAAGATGTGTGGGTTATAAGCAAAAGCTCTGACGTTTATATGAGACTTCTGCATGATTAGAGTTTGGAACAGGGGAGTTTGACACAGTCTGGAGGATGACTTTACAGTGACTGAATTTATTTATGAATACTTTCTTTACTAGATCTTAAAAACAGGGACAGGTTTCTTTTCCTCTTCATTGTTTTCCTAATGCCTGGCTAACACCTGGCTTATGCTAGTTGCTCAGTAAATATGTGTTGAGTGAATGCTCAGTTAATACGTGTTGAGAACATTGCTTTGCCAGCCTACTTTCATACTTTTTCTCACTAAATTCTACCCATGGTTTGCAGAAGAGATGGTACTGTTTATATTAGTCGCTTATTTTTTCATATTTCCTTTCTTAAAATAATCTAAATACCGGAACATTGTAAAATCTTCAGGGACAACTACTATGTTTTTGTCTCAAAGTTTTAAATTTTCATTTCAGAATTATATGAGGGTACAAATGTTAGGTTACATTGTTTTCTGAGACGGAGTCTCACTGTCACCCTGGGTAGAGTGCTGTGGTGTCGTAGCTCAAAGCAACCTCAAGCAATCCCTGTGGCTTAGCCTACCAAGTATCTGGGAATACAGGTTCACACTACCACACTCAGCTTTTTTTTTTTTTTAAGTAGAGAGAGGATCTCATTTTTGCTCGGGCTCGTCTCCAACTCCTGAGCTCAATCAGTCCACCCATGGCGTCCCAGAATGCTGGGATTACAGGTGTGAGCCACCATGCCTGGCCTACATTGTTTACCTTTCCAACGTGAAGTTCAAGTTGTAGTTAAGCCCTGGGGTGTGCTGAACAACCTCACAGTGTGCACATGAGGTAGGTCCTGCACTCATCCCCACCCTTGCTAGACTATACTTGTGTTTTTGTTCTGTGGGGGCATGTATTTTTCTGTATATTGGTTTCATGCTAGTATTGAGTACATTGGATACTTGTTTTTCCATTCTTGTGACACTTTCCTAGGAAGAATGTTTCAACTCCATCCATCCAGGTAAACACCGAAAATACAAAGTCTCCATCTTTTCTTATGGCTGAATAGTATTCCTGGTATACATATGCCACAGCTTGGAATCCAGTCATGTTGGTGGGCACTCGGATTGCTTACACATCTTGGCAATTGTGAATTGTGGCTCAAAGTGTTAATCCTCATTTCCTTCTCTCATTTCAGGGCTCAGCTTAGGGACTCACTCAGGATAGGCTGGGAGTCCCCTGTCTGATGCAGGGTTGTGCAGCGCCTGTCAATGTGCTGAACACTCTTTTATTTTCATCACCTGTCTCTTCATTGAGCTTAGCAGTGGAGCCTGAGTCTAATCTGAAATACTTTCTCATTGCCCAGAATAGTACCTAGTAGGTGCCAGAGACACATTTTCAAACAAACAAATGAATGAACGAGCGTCTTGCACTTGTGTGATATTTTCCAGATACCTAAATCGTTCCTGGAGAAACATTTCGTAAACAGCTATAATTTAATTCAATGTCTTCTAGTATGTACATCTTCCAAAAACTGCTCAAGATAATCTGCTTTTTTACTGATCTTATACTTGGGGTGTAGATTGGGCACTTCGTATAAATGCCTCGCTGTGGAGGGAAATAAGGGTTGAAATCCTGCCTGCCCTCAGCTCACTGTTAGACCTGCCATGAGAACTCCTATACTATATTCCCCTCACCTAGATGCTATGTGCAACAGCGTGGCCCTAAGATGTTGGAAGAAAACGTTAGAATTGATATTTAAGTTTGTATTTAAATTTTCTCTCATCTTTGAAAAATCTCTACTTTTGTTTATATTTTAAACACATATAGTGTATTGGTAAGGTAATACTGATTTGTAAATACATGAATAAGTTATAAGTGGTAAGGGCTTATGCTCAGGAATATTTTGTCAATGCAGTAGTATTTGAGAAATGCAGTTATGGAGAACTTTGATTTAATTTGTAATTCCTGTGCCATTGTAGTTTCCAAAAAATAATTTACAGCTTTTGCTTGATGTCATTTTTTGATGCTTAAGAAGGTGTCGAATGAACTTCAGGGTTTCTGGGACCTCTGGGAGGTCCCGTCACCACTGTGTGTCTATGCATGTGTATGCACACATGTGGATCACGTGCTCCTGTGCAGTGCTGAGGAGGAGAATGGATCAACTATGCCCAAAATCGTTTCTTCTGGGGTTGTTCCCAGGCATCCCAGACTGCTTTTTAGGGGAGGCAGATACACTCATCTCAGGATTCATTAGACAGTTCCCCTTTCAGATGAGTAGTTTATGATGAATCTTCTTTCCTCTATTCATTGGCACATTCTAAGTATTTAGATATAAAATAATTACTTCAGGTTTTTCCTCTGCCTCTGGATATAAAGAATAAGTTGTAGACTTCTAATTGCAGAATAGGCATATCTGCTCGGAGTCAGAACATCTTAATTGGAATCATAATGCTACCATTTTGTAAATGTGTGACTATGGGAAAAATAACCACTCAGCCTCAGTTTTTTCTCTCTGTAAAGTGAAAATAATATTAATTCATTTATAGATGTTATAAGAAATAAATGAGAAACATGGTTGTCATAGTACCAAGTAGACCATGTTTATGGATTTGTGTGTGTGTTTCAGCTGCAGAATCCTTTTATTGTTTTTTGTGTTTATTAGCAATAATACAAATCACAGCTGTTTGTGTGCAGTCTGATGTGATTATTGCTTTTTAAAAAGCTCATTCCTTCTCTCCATCCAGCTGGTCAAACTATGGTTTATTTGGTTAGGTAATTGGGAAATGGACTTACCTCTTTTTTTGGGAGTGACAGCCTTCCGGTCATTTTTTTGGGAGGGGGATGGGTGAGTATTTGCAACTTGGTCTACGTTAAACAGTCATATTATGTGACTGAGTGGTGATACAATAGCAGTGATTTCATCAGGGGCCTGGATAATTTTAACTCATGTGGGTGACACAGGATACTTGAGTAAAAACCAATTCTGAGTGGTACAATCTGGGAAGGTAACAAAGATTTCATTTTAAGTGGATTTCTGTAGTTTCCAGAAGCAAGACATAGAAAGAAGCATCCATGGAGAATGACATTAGTTGGCAAGGTTAAAAGGTTTGTTGATTGACTAAGAGAAAGTTCATATTTTATAGTGGATTATGAAGAGGTAGTCTATTCAAAAGTATTTTAAAGGCTCTCAGATGCCAGGCCCAGGACTTCATTCAGACTTTATTTGATAAGGAGGGGTGATCTGATTAAGATGATTCTCTAGGAAGATTATGACTGTGAATTGAGAATGAGACTTGACAAAATTCCACTGTGGTCCAAAAACAATATAATGATCAAAAATCGTAATTCAGGATGAAATTATTAGAAAAAGAGAGGAAGAATGTTAAAAGAGATATTTCCAATGGAATTATGTTAGCTGTTGTATAGTTTGATGGTTGTAGGTAGAGAACAACATGTTTACATTTTAAACAAAATCAACTTAAACAACAAGAAATAACCCAGTTCCCTCCTCATTTTGATTGAGGTACTAGCGATTACCAAGTTAAGTTTTTAACTTACATGGTGTGAAATAGAATCATATAAGGAAGAGCAACCCTGCTCTTTCAGGGCTTGGAATTATTTCTTAGCTTTATTCCTGATACTGTTTCCCTATTTTATTATTTGAAGAACTAGATGCAGAGATGTATTAATGTGACCTGTATTTTTCATATTGTAATAAGAGGATAATATACTTCCAATGCTTGGAAAGACCTTAAAAATTTACGAGAAGAAACAGGTGTCAGTGACGTTATGTAACTGACTGAAGTGGCCGAGCCCATGGAGGGGGACCATCACTGTGGCTCCGGGTTCTGGCCCCTTATGTAAAGCTCATCCTAGGACTCTCCCTGCCTGGTCTCTACCTGCTGCAGGGACACTACTCCTTTTCTTACCATTTCATGGTACTGCATTTGTCATTTAAAGATATCTCCCTAAAATTCAGAGGACTGTATATGATACTTATCATTTTGTTTGTTTTTAATCTTTAGAAAGTACCTATATGTTAAGGGTGCTCTGCTGGGCTCTGTATAAAGCCAGGTAAATATGCAAAGGCCTTAACCTCCACTGTGTCTCATGTTTCAAATGCTGAAGTTTGTATCTTGAGTATCAAATCTTTACGTATCAATTTTTCTCTATAAATTCACCATTTGCATGTAGAGAGTTTTTGTGTGTGCGTGTTTTGATTTTAATTTTGACTAATAGTTCTAGCCTTAGGGCAAAAAAGGAAAATAAATCAATAATCTGTTTACCTGGCTCTTTTGCAACAAGCTATCTATATGTGGATTTTTAGTGTATATGTGTAAGATTCTTTTAAGAAGGTGTTATTAAGCAGGGTGTGGTGGTTTAGGCTTATAATCCTAGCACTCTGGGAGGCTGAGGCAGGCTCGTCGCTTGAGCGCAGGAGTTGGAGATTAGCCTGAGCAAGAGTAAGACCCCAGCTTTACTAAAATAGAAAAATTAACTGGGCATTGTGGAGGCCCCCGTAGTTCCAGCTATTTGAGAGGCTGAGGCATGAGAATCTCTTGAGGCCAAGAGTTCGAGGTAGCTGTGAGCTATGATGATGCTATAGCATTGAACCCCAGGGTGGCAGAGTGAGACTCTGTCTCAAAAAATTAAAAAAAAAAAAAAAAGAAAAGGAAGGACCTACTGTATACTTTAGTTTGTGGATGCAAAAGCTGAGAATGGGCCAGCCTCACTAATGAAAGCTACAGAGCGGTAGTTGGAATTCATGTCTTCTCAGACCAGACCGCAAGCGTCTCTCATAGTAAGAAGTGACATCATAACGGTATCAATGGCAAATTGTAAGAGATTCAGAGACAGATAAGGAGGGTATTAAGGGTCTGAATGATATATCATATGAAAATCAATTGAAGTTTTAAACAATGAGATAACTACTTAATCATTTTTAGAATACCTAAGGTGCTGTCCTTTCGAGGAAGAATCAAAGGTTAAATAGCTCAAAAAGACTAAAGTAATTTGACATTGACAGTGATTTTGCCTTATAGGGCCCACACAGAGGGTCTGGGAGCTGGTATTTGGCACTGCTCTGCTGTTCAGGCTGCAGATAAACCCTGTCTGAAGGGTTTCTTAACTTAATTTTTCTGCCGTAGAATTACATTTAGTGATGACGCTGGTTCTAGCTAACAACATATAACAGATTAACTGGAATTTCTCTGTTTAAAACAAGGATGATAGAAAGCCCTTCTAATCTTGAAAGCATCCCAAAGCCCTCTCTGGAACACTATGTGTACAGTAATCTTAATTTGAAAACCTCTGTGGTGAAGGATTTCCAATTTCCTTTGCGATGGAAAGGCACTAACAACTATAATTTGAGGAAAGTCAGTGTGTGCTATCAACTCTTGATTTGCCCATGACTTTGGTGGTGGGGAGGAGTTCCCCACTAAGTTTTTACATGGGCCCCAAATCTTCATCTGTCTTAATAGCCAGCCGATCCAACTGAACCCCTTCATTGCCAGCTCATCCCCCTTGAAAGTTATGCAATAAGTCTGAAAAGCAATTTAATCCCCCAAAGTGAAATAAAGCCAACTCTCTTTCTGTGCACAGAGATCTGTTTCTTCTGAAAGTCTAAATCCATGCTCAGTTGAGAAGGCGTAATTATAAGGAAACCTACTTAAAGCCGTAGACTTCATTTGTCCTAAATGACCACTTTTGAACATAAGAATGGAACACGGGAAGGACAGATATTATGAAATAAAGTGTTACTAGTTACGTGCTCGAATTAATCCTGTTCCTTCCACAAAATGCCCAGGGGAGACTTCATGCATTTTATTTGTACAGTGGTGTGTGTCATTCATACGTGAAATCTGTTCAGTGTAAGAAAAAGTCTGGGTGGCAGGAACACGTTCAGACAAGTTTTTACCAGCTATTGTTTGCTGACCTTTTAGGTGCCTTGTAGATATTATAAACAATACTAATAAATCAAGCAGACATCCATTAATTACTCCTTTTGTTATGCATATGAGAAGAAACTGGTTCTACAGTTCTTATTCTCTTTAAATACAGAGATATTAGTTAACCTACTGCTTATTTTATTATTCTGCCTACTGATAATAATATCAGATGTTGAAGAGAAGGTTGCGGAGAGTGGAATGTTGCCTTTAACAAAGAGTATAAAACCAAAAATGGACCAGTGATCGGAATTGGAAACGAGTTTTTAAAAATGTAGTTTTTCAGTTGCACAAAAGTTACTATGGCGTTACCTTTCTTTGGTGTCTGCTGGTGATTTAATTTAGTGGTTTTAGAGAATGTGTCGGTTGCTGTATGTAAAAATTCTAATTACAGCGATTGGTAAAGAAATTTCCAAGCACAAGGAGGTGTTTGTAGAGAACTTGTAAGACTGACAAGTGATTGGCAGGTAAACAACCCCACGGCGCCCTCATATTCCTTTCTGTGAGGCCAGGCTGTAGATACTGCATAAGCCTCAGGAAGTAGCCCCTTTCTAATTTTTATTAAATGCTTGGCTTCGTGGGTGTAAACAGTATTGAGCATAAGTTGACTAACGTGCCACTGTCTTTAACGCTGCAAAACTGCCCTGCCTCAGTGTGGAGCGATAATATCCATGAAAGGAGCCAAATGGAACTTGCCTTTAATGTGTTTAACTGAACTTAAACTCTGAAGAGAAAAGCAAAGTGCAGATTTCATCAAATAGACTGAAACCCTTTAAAAGGGAACGAGAGGGATAGCATTTCCATCTTGAAATGTGGTGTTTATGACTTACCAGTGCCAGTGTGAAATTGCCCTTTCTTTCCCGCTAATGCAAAGGCTGACAGCTCGGTCCGTACACACACAATGTTATGTGCAATTGGAAACTCTCGAGATTGTCTTTGAACGTGGTTTACTGCTAATATGTGTTGATTTTCAAAACACCATTTTTTTTTCTCTCTTTGACTGAAGTTTTTTCCCTACATCTTTAGAAGGAGTTTTCAGAATTCCTATACATTTCTTACTCCACTTCTTTGTCTTTTTTTTGTCCAGAAATATCTTGATGATGGCCTACTTTAATAAAATATTTTCAATTAGTTAATACAAATAGATGAGTGCTGTCATCAATAATGCTTCTGTTAAAATTGGGTCATAGCTTTAGAAGTAAATTCAAAACTAGAAGTGTTTACCTGATGTGAAATTTTTTCTTTAACCTTAAAATTTGGAAGAAAGTCTTCTGTTTATAACCTTTTTAAATATCTAAGAGGTTCTGATGATTTCCTTAGAGTCTGGAGGCAAAAAGTTCTTAGTGGTATTTTTTTTTTCTTCTCCAATTTGAATGCTAAGATCTTGGATATTTTGAGTGAGCTGTTTTCCATCAGATGACGAATCATTCCAGATAAATGAGACACCAAGTACAGTAAAATCAGTGTTTGCTAACCAGCAAAATCTGGAAAATCACATTTTTGAGATTCCCTAGGCAAAATCGTCAATCTAATAAATGTCAGTGGGCTAACTGAAATAGGGTAGGGTGACTATGGAAGAATTAGAGCCAGGGTGTGAGAGATTCCATCTATGTTCTTCTTGGTAATTAAAAAAAAAATCTCATAGGTGGGGTGGCACTGGTGGCTCAGTGAGTAGGGTACTGGCCCCATATACCGGAGGTGGCAGGTTCAAACCCAGCCCCTGCCAAAAACTGCAAAAACAAAAAAAGAAGAAAAAAATCTCATAGAGTTTTTACAAACAAAAAATGATAAACCTGTGTAAATCAAGGCATTTTTATTCCTTTGCCAGGCTACGAAGGAAAAGTATGAGGTAGAAACAAGATGGTCAACACTCATTAACTCTATTAACCGTGAATGATATCCTGACTTCATAATATATCTCATAACAAAAACTTTTTATGTCAGTGTCTTCCAAAGGTTTGCAAGTTATTTAGAACTTGGAACATGTTTTCCCATAGAAACAATGTTGTAAATATTGGTTCAGTTCCCAAGCCAGTGTACACAGCTATTTAATCCATATTTATCTAAGAGACAGTACTAGTGTTTGCTTGAGAACAGGGTCCTAAAGGCAGATGTACAGAAAAGAGCATAATGATGGGTATTTATGGGAACAAAATGGTCTTGTAGGAATTTTTAGAAGAAACTAAATTGGGTATTTGTCTCTTCTTCCTTTTGTGCTTTTTAGTAAGGGGTCACAGAGTGGGCTTGTGGGGATTAGGACCTCCACGTTGCTATCTAACCCACTCTTTAAAGGGAAAGCCATCTGTTTCAAGAGATTCCTGTTGATTGGGGTATTTTGACCCCTTTATTGCTCTGAGAATATTGATAAGGCTTATTACCCTCACTGTTCTAAGTGGCAAAATGTTAAGAAAACAAACAAGGTATATTTAAACAATATGCATGAAGTATGAAAAGAGACAATTAGGGTATGACAGAGACAACTTGATATGTTGCTAAAGCTTTAGAAAGTCTTCTTTTTTAACCCCTCTCTTCAGAATGCCTGATTTCAATAACAACTTTGTAGTTTTTGGAAGTAGCCATCATAGTGATGGTGGGAGAGCAGAGTAAAGGAGGTTGACAGTAAGCTCTTTGTATGCATATTGGGGCTAGTAATTGCGTTATTTGCAATAACTGTAAAATTGCCATTATTCAAAGTTATAATTGGACATTTATCTCAGTGACTGCATTACTTTTTGCCATATGTTTTCCCCCTGTTCTATATAAATAAGCAAGTGGGGATTGTATCCTTCTCTTTGCCCTTTGCTAATTCCCCTTCTGCTATACCAATTGTTCTGAGACCCGCAGGGGCGAGCAGATTGACCCACTCCCAGAGGGTGAATCCTGTAACGTAGCCGTTTCTGAAGAGCCAGAAAGCTGTGTATTGCTTTAAAAAAGTCTTTCAAATATATTTATATATCAACAAGTATGAAAACACATTTGATTAACAGAATATTATTTCAAACCATGTTTTTAGTGGAGGAGTAACTGTTTTGCCTTCTTGACCCATGTTTCAAAGAATGCCGTATTTTTTCAGTGAGGAAAGAACTCAACAGCATTCATGATAATTTGCACCTCATTTGGATATATTATTTATTTCACTAAATTGAAAATTAACTCTTTGTTTTTTTCACCATATGCTGATTTTCATGGCCTTTTATCTAGGAAAATATGGCTAAACATAGATTTTCAATGCAGTTGTAAGTTTTTAATTTTGTTTGTTTGCATTTATTCATTTTGCCTTTCTTTCTTTTTTTCTTTAAGATCTGTGATGTGATGTGATGGTCAGAAATGTGCACTTTTCAAGCCCAATAGGGGGAGCCAATTCCATATTCTATTGCAGGTGCCTGGGGTTATTACCGCAGTTGCCCATTAGCCAAAGTCAAAATACTTTATTTGCCTTTGCTGTTTACAGGGCTCCCTCACAGACACTTTTCCTTAAAAATGATACAGTATTTTATGCTAATGATATATTACTCATTAATGCTGCATTTATTAATTTATCGTGGCCATGTCCTGGAAACTCTGAAATAGGGTCATTGTTTTCATATGTATGATACTTTTATCCAAGGTAAAGTTAATCCTATAAATATAATCTTTTCTCAGTAAAATCAATATAGAAAATATAGAACATTAACTCTCTTAAAAATCCTTTACCTATATAGTACATTATAATTAGGTTTATAAAGATGGGAATATCTCTGCTAAGCTTTTTAAAGAAATTAAGTTTATAAATAATTGCAATTACATGACTCTATTTAATTTTTTTAAACACATACATACTTAAAAGAATAAAGATTCTAGATTAAGTGCAAGGTTTACCCCAATGAATCATTTAGCTTGTTATTGAATTTCCCTAATTGTTTGGTTCTATGTTTTATTCTTAGTAAAGAAAGAGAAATAGGTTTTCACTGGCCTGAATAATGTAGGATGGATTTTGTCATTAGACATTCTCAGATCATAGAAGTTCTCAACCTGATATTTACATTCTTCTTGACAAGGGACATTGAATTATATTTTGCATGGGAATTGGTTTATTTTTGTGGTTTAGTGTACATATGGTTTTATAATTTCTGTGCAGTTGGTACTTGAAAGCTCAGTTCTGTAGCTAGCTACACAGCTACATGTCCTACATTAGAACACGTAATAGGTGCCCTTGAGTTGTGTCACATACGCAGACATGTGATGACACACACACTTCCCACTTATTTCTTGTGTATTCAGTGACTAACATGATCATGTACATGTGTTAAAGAACAAAGTGATGAGGGGTTATTTATTTAAATTCCAAGAGTTCCTAGTGCTCTGGGGAGGTCCAGGCAGATGGATCATTTGATCTCAGAAGTGTAAGTCCAGCCTGAGCAAGAGTGAGTGACACCCACATCTCTACTAAACATAGAAAAATTAGACAGACCTTATGATGGGCGCCTGTAGTCCAGGGGGCTGTGGCAAGAGCATCTCTTGAGCCTAAGAGACTGAGGTTGCTGTGAGCTATGATGACATGGTAGACTCTGTCCCAAAAATAAATAAATAAATTGCAAGATAAACACATTTCCAGCTTACTGTTTTCTTTTAGCAGAGTTCCCCTGTGGAATTCTTCTGTTCTGTTTTTTCTTTTTAAAATTTAACTTATCTTCAGCTGGAGCATTTCAGAAATATGATTACCTTACCAGGAGCCTAAAATACAATAGCATGTAGTCATTTTTCAGCTTTTATTTTTTAAAAAAATTAGTTGTGTTATATATATGATTTTCAAATTAAAGATTCATCTTATTAGCCTTTATTTTACCTTAACATATAGTAGAGTCTTTGTCCTATAATAGCTACTTGATGAAAGTTGTATAAATGAATGAAGGAAGGGGTGAAATTTTACTGGCTGTGTCCTTGAACTGTACTTGCACCTGTTTTCCCATACGTGCAATTAGAAGCTAGAGCTCTGCTTTGCTCATAAGGTTGATGGGAAAATCAAAGAAAGTATGGAAGAGCTTCAAAAATTCTAAATATTTTAAATTGTAAATTTGAAGAATGATAACACTACATGTTTATAATTCAGAATGCTGGCTATTTTTGATATGTCTTTCTTTTAATCATAAGAAAGGAGACAAGCATATTATGACCTATTGGAAAATTTCCTTATGAGAATATTTTTACAATTATTTATTTATTTTTATGCTGTAAGTTGACCAAATTGTATATATTTATGTTGTCCAGAATGGTGTTTTGAAATATGCATGCATTATAGAACGGCTTGACTGAACGAAGTGACATACACGTCACTTCACATGCTCGCTTAGCAATCTTTTGTCAGAACTGTCTTCTGAAGTTCATTTATTTATTAGATAGACTGGGGGCACCAGTGCAGTTTTGTTACATGGGTGCAGGGTGCAGTCTGGACTTTTTGGGTGACCCCCCCCCACATAGTGTTCATTGTATCCGTTGGCTGATTTTTCATCCTTCCTCCTCCACCCACGCTTCCACCTGAGTGTCCAGTGTCTGCTGCACCATCCTCTGTATGTCCCTTTTTTGTGGTGCTTATAGTGAATCTTGCTGTAGGAAGAGCAAGGTAGAGCTCGTCTGCTAAAGTTAGAGCCCTTTTCTACCCAGACACCCTTTTGTTCTTTTTACCTCCATCTGTCATCTTTCCCCTATGGCCAGGTCCATGGCACACGCTAACCCTATTGTGTGTGCTGCTTGTGTAACATGGAACGTAGCTTCAGACTTCCTGCTTTTAAATGAACAGCTACATAATTAAATTATCATGTCACGAATTCTAATTTACTAGAAGGGCTAAGGAAGAAAACTCATCGAAAGTTTTCCCAAATCACATTTCTTTTGAATTGGTGAATATTTGGATTAATGGGATATTAACAGATGATATATTTTCATTTGTAAATAAGAACTGAGATTTTAAAAAAATTGTTAAAGAAGGCCGTTTTAGAATAATCCTATCCCTCTTGAGAAAAGTTGTCTTGACAACAGTACCCATTTATAATTAGAAATGATGAATATTATATTTCTCCAAGGAAATGCTCCCTAAGTATGCTAGACAGTGATCGGGCTAAATGTTCATCAGGCTCAATCATTTCTGGTACAAAAATATACTATTGACTTTTTGGCTCAATAATAATCAAGCCTCGCATTTTAGTTTATAAGGAAAGGTTTTTTATACACCTTTATTACTACTATTCTGCGAGATAAGAAAAAGGAGATATTACTGACCTCATTTTACAAAAATAGTACATCTCTAATAAGCGATAAAAACAGAACTAAAGAAATGAGGATTAGTTTTTTTTTTCCTTTTCATCATTTTGCCAGAGGGTGCAGAAGTAGTATGACACATTTCATCATTATGCTTCACTCATCTTATAATCTATTTTTTCATATTATGAAAATCGTATTTTCAATTTGTAATATTTTATTCTCTTTACTTGTGAATAACTAGCTAAAATGAAAACAACCAGTATAAATTTTAGTATTTTTTTCAGTGTTAATGAAAGTAAAACTATTTAGGCAAATGACTGTTCTAATTAAAAGGCACAACTCAAGATTCATTTTGTGTGATCAGTTATTAAGTCATGAAACATTTATCCAGTGTTTACTATGTTCCAGACAGTGTGGGATGTTCAAGAAAAATAAAGCACATTTTCTAGGGGAGGGATGGGAGGGCACCTCTATAAAGTTGTGACCAGCTAGAGTTGAAACGGCTGCAGGATGTCAGAGAGGAGAACATGCACTTTCATGGAAAGAGTTCATTCCGGCTGTGGGAGGAGGTGGTACTTGAAGTGCATCAGGAAAAAATAGCTGTATTTGAAGAGGGAGGTTAAAGTGAGAGTGGGGTGACTATGAGAGGAACCAATATGTACAATCTGGTTCTAGTCAGGAAGTGAGAGGGGAGAGCAAGTTACTGGGAGATAAGATGGAGCCTTAAGTGGGGTCTGACTTTTAAAAACCTCAGTGCAATTTTAAAGCACACATTTATCATCCAAATAAAACCTATTACCATGAATTTGGTGGCTTAGTACACAACTGTTTGTATATGATCATAGGTGAAGCTTTCTTAACATAAAGTTACATTCTGTCTTCACCTATGTGAGGATGTTAAAATTCATTCATTGAAGAAATCTTGTAACGGTATTGCAACTTAAGTTTGAAAGTTTACCTCCAATATTATACTTTTGAAAACTTTAATGACTGTATTTTCATGGTGATTTTAAAGTTAAACTTGCATGATATGGAATACTTTATTTTTGTACTCAGTAAGATTTACTTTAATGCAGGTTCACTGTTTGGATTCTATTCATAAAAGAGTAGAATTTATTTTTTTGTTTATTTTTATCTCAGAATATTAAGGGGATACAATTTTTTGTGTAGAATGCTTACGTTTGGGCTTTTAGTGTGTCCATCAACAGGATAGCATTTATTGCACCTGCTAGGTAAGTTTCTACCCTCTCCCACCCTCCCGCCATACATACACCATTCTCGGATTCCTGCATCCTTTACATCTCTTGGTGCCTACGTGCGCCCCTCATTTAGCTCCAAATCATTAGTGATATATTTGTTTGTTTTTTCATGCCTGAGATATTTCACTTAGGATAATGGTCTTCAGTTCCATCCAAGTTGTTGCAAAAGACATTATCTCATTCGTTTTGATAGATGAGCGTACTCCACAGTGTGTGTGTGTGTGTGTGTGTAAGTGTCCACTCATGAACTGAGGGCCATTAGGTTGATTCCAAATCTTTGCAATTGTGAATTGTGCTGTGATAAACATTCAAGTGCAGGTGTCTTTTTTGGGAAAGAAAATGGAATTTCACCCAAATCTTTTGCTTTGGGTGGATACCCGGTATTGAGAGTGTTGGATTGGATGGTAATTCTACATTTACTTATTTGAGGACTCTGTATACTGTTTCCTGTAGAGGTCGTGTTAACTCACAGCCCCACCAACTATATATTACTGTTCCTTTCTGACTGCAGCCACACTAGCATCTATTGTTTTTTTACTATAATGGCCATTCTGACAAGGGGTAAGGTGGTATCTCCTTGTGGTTTTAATTTGCATTTCCTTGATGACCAGCAATGTTGAGAATTTTTGTATATGTTTATTGGCCATTTGTGTATCTTCTTTTTTTTTTTTTTTTTTTGAGACAGAGCCTCAAGCTGTCACCCTGCATAGAGTGCCGAGGCATCACACCTCACAGCAACATCCAATTCCTGGGCTCAAGCGAGTTTCTTGCCTCTGCCTCCCAAGTAGCTGGGACTACAGGTGCCCGCCACAACGCCCGGCCATTTTTTGGTTGCAACCGTCATTTTTGTTTGGTGGGCCCGGGCTGGATTCGAACTCGCCAGCTCAGGTGTACGTGGCTGGTGCCTTAGCCCATTGAGCCACAGGCGCTGAGCTTGTGTATCTTCTTTTGAAAACTTCTCTTCACCTCTTTTGCCCACTTTTTAATGGGATTGTTTGTTTTTTTTCTTGCTGATTTGAGTATTTTATAGATTCTGGATATTTGCCTTTTATGGGATTTATAGTAATGGTGAATATTTTCTCCTATTCTGTAGGTTGTCTATTATTTGTCCTTTTATTTCCTTTGTATGGAGAACATTTTTAAGTTAAATATTTTGCTATTTCTGAAATTTCCTTTGGGGTCTCTGTCATAAATGCTTTGCCTGGGCCAGTGTCTAGAAGAGTTTTTTCTATGTTTTCTCTTAGAATTTGTATGGTTTCATGCCGTACATTAAATATTTTATACATCTTGAATTAATTTTTGTGTATGTTGAGAGATAGGGGTCTCTTTATTTTCCTCTGCATGTGACTATCCAATTTTGCCAGCACCATTTGTATTGGATGGTGTACACTGTTGGGTCTGCTTTGTTAAAGATAAGTTAGTTACATGCAGATGGTTTAATTTCTGGATTCTCTTTTCTGCCTTGTTGGTCTATGTCTCTATTTTTTTTTATCAGTGCCATGCTGTTTTGGTTACTATAGACTTGTAGTATAATTTGAAGTTGGGTAAATGTGATGCCTCCAAATTTATTCATTTCAATTAGATTGCTTTGGGTAGAATTTACTACAAGTTTTCCAGTGGTCAGATTGAGAGTGTCACTGTCAGTGTCCTTGGATGTCATTCTGCTCATTGGAAGGCACTGAAAACAAGGTTCGAATTGAAGGGTAACGGCACTCTATATTTACATTTCATTTATTTACTTTCTTTTACTTACTGGACAGGAATTTATTTGTTATCCTCCATTTATCATTAGAGCATGTTACATCATGAAGACGCTCTGAGGCCTTAAATTTGAGATGTAATTTGCAACAGTGATTTTTTTATTTTCAATGTAATTTATGAAAGACAATATTTTTCACAGAAATTAAAGAAAGATGACTCTTCCTCTTCTTTCATTTTATCCTTCATGCCAAGCTCTGCATAACTTAGAAAATATCAAGTTGTATAACCATGAACATGGCGTCATCAAAGAGCCCACAGTCCAGTGAGTGAATGAACTCTCAAACAGTACTGAGAAGTATCCACTCTATGTCAGAGGGATGTTGTGTTGGCACATGTGTTTAATTCACTCCTTCTGTCTTTGTGGGTGCCTTATAGAAAAGTTACCTGAGCTGGGTTTAAAGGAAAAATTACAGGTGACAGACACAGAGTACTAGGGATGAGTATTCCAGCCAGACAGAATGGCAGGACTAAGATACAGATCAACAAAGGAGAATGAATGTTAACTTAGAGGGAAGTAAGAAGATACGAAACTGGAAAAGCTGGTGATGGCACCATCATTGAGGGGACACAGAGTTTGTATCTTATCAACGAGGCTGGGAAAAGCATGGAAAATATTTAAGCAGTGTAGGCCATGTTTAATTCTGTAAAACCAAAGAAAAAATTCTAATTTTGAGGATGAGCTTAAAGCACTGAGTGCTTACATTATTTCCCCTGCAGAGGAATTTTTTCTTCCCTCCCTTGTGTCACACACGGTTCCTACTGCAGTGTATTTCTGTATCCTACCCAATACACATTTATTCATTGAGTGAAAGCTACTGTTCTTACCCTGATCCTATTTAAAACCCAGCTATATTTTTACCCTAATAATAATAATCACAGGAAAGAAAGGAAGAGAATAGGGTGAGAGATAATTAAAAATTAAATATGAACACAGTGAATGGGTCATATAGAATGTATCTGAAGATCATTTCAAAGTAGAACTCTAAGGCACTTCGCTGTAAGGAAGGAGAAGAATTATGGTATATGACTTCTGTGGCCCAGTGGAACACACCTCCCAGTTTCATGCCTTTCCTTCATTCTGAGCTTTGTCACATGACTGGCAATGGCCATGAGACATTAGCAAGTGAGATGCAAGAGAGGCTTAATAATGTGCAAGGCAGGTGGTCCTTCTGGGAGTTAGAGTGACCTTCTGGAAGAGCTGCTGTGCCATGATAGGGTCTAAGAAGTGATAGAAGGAGCCCTCAGTGGAGGTCGGTGGGAGCTGACACCCACTGCTTGGTACTTGCAGCTGGTTTCAGCCGTCAGGCCACTTAGCAACCCCATATAAAGCATAAAAACTGCCTGTAAAATCACAGAATTTTAAGAGATAATGACTTGTTATGTGAAGTTACAAAGGTTTTAGGTAGTTTGTTGTGTAGCAATATATAACTGCAGAGGAAGCAGGATGGTTTTATTATATGGGGACTGGATTGTGACACCTTCGTTACTGAAGATCAAAAAATGCAAAAGGCAGGGCCTTTCTCCTAATGCACTAGACCAGAAATTGCTGAACGGAAGAATGAATATTTTTACTACGTTTTACCACATGGGAGGTACTCAAAAGGGCTTAAATGTAGTATTAAAAATAAGCCGTACTTAAAATGATGACGTACTATTTGGTTACTGCTAAGCTGGGAACTCTCCAAGTGCCTTGGTTTTCATTTCTTATTTTGGTTGTCACTGACCCCTGTGACCTAACCTATTAGAATGAAATCAGAAGGTATAAATACATACACCCCATATAGACACACACATGGAAACTCAGTAGAGTGCTGTGGCATCACAGCTCATAGCGACCTCAAACTCTTGGGCTTAAGCAATTCTCTTGCCTCAGCCCCCCAAGTAGCTGGGGCTACTGGCACCCACCATGTTACCTGGCTAATTTTTCTTTCATACTTTTTTTTTTTTTTGCAACATAATCTCATTTTGTCACCCTTGCTAGAGTGCTGTGGCATCACAGCTCACAGCAACCTCCAAATCTTGGGCTTAAGCGATTCTCTTGCCTCAGCCTCCCAAGTAGCTGGGACTATAGGTGCCCGCCACAATGCCTGGCTATTTTTGTTGCAGTGGTCATGTTTGGTTAGCAGGCCTGGGCAGGATTCGAACCCACCAGCGTGAGTGTATGTGGCTGGCGCTGTAACCTCTGTGCTAAGAGCGCTGAGACACACCTGGTAAAGATCTTAAACTAATGAACAAATCTCTGTAACATAAGGTACTCCAGTTTTATTCTTTCTATTAAATTTAAGCTAACTTTTATAGAATGCTGTATACAGGAAACCACCTATTATTCACGTCCACACAGCTTGTATAGTTGGGTAAGAAAATGTGGGTGGCCAGTAGAATGGGAGGTAAATGATGTGTTTGAAGATTGGTCATTACTTCTTTTTTGTTTGTTTGTTTTTTGTTTTTTTTTGGTCATTACTTCAATGTATAATTAAGTGATCCAAAAGAAATTATGGTGTCCACGTGCTTAAGTGTATGTGGGATTTTGAAAGCTGTAAGTTTCTCTTACCAAGTTTTGCATAATTCTTACATCTTCATTAGAAAGTTGGATTTCGCCAAGAAAAAGAACCTTAGAACTGTGTTAATTCTGTAAGAAAGGGGGAGGGGAGTAAAATGGTGGAATCATTTAAATAACTGAAAGATAATGAAAGAATTTTTTTATGTGTCTGAAATTTAAAGCAGCAGGGGGCAGCAGGACATTTAGAGTCTGGAACTGCAGGGAGAGGGGACAGGTTGCTGGAGGACACTGGACTCTCCCAGGAAGTGTGCGAGTCTTTTTTTTTTTTTTTTTTTAAATACATAAGCTGTCTTTGATCATACTTTCTGTTTTTACAGGATTGCAATCTGGAGATAAATAGTTACATGGGATCAACATTAATATTAAACAAAACTCACCTATTTAGGAAGAGAGCTTTTGCTGCTTTCTCAACTACATCAGTAAATAGAATTTGCTTTTCCTCTTTTGTATAACTTTGCTTCAAGCCCCTAAAGAATAGGGCAGAAGAACTCCATTTAGGAAGCACGAGCACTATGGGCCAGGCAACAAATTGAGCATTTAACTTTTTCAGTAAATTTCTTTCCTTTGATTTTGAGGTCTTTATCCCCTCCACTTTCTCCTGGTTTTTATATTTTAGCAGGTCAAACCAAACTAGTTTTCATTCCCAGAGAAACACTTTGCTCTCCTGCCTCTCTGCCTTGGCTCATTTTGTACTTTTTATTCCTTGTGGGTATATCTGGCTCCAAGATATAATCAATTATTCAAAACTAATTTCAGATTTGAAATCATTGGTGACCACTGTAATATTACTGCAAACAAAGGTAATTTCATCCTTTCTTTCATTTTCCATAGCAGTATCCATGCACTTAATTATAGCACTCAATTTTCTACCATTTTAAAAAATATCATCATTTAAATAATTTTTTATAGGGTTGTCAACTCCTTAAATGCAGAAATCCATCTCTCTGACACACACGGCCCCTACCACAGTCTCTTATTAGACACTTTGTTAATATTTGTTCCATCAATATATATAATTATTCTTGTTGAATCTTCCCAATGCTTCATGCAGATGTTCATGAAGTTAGGGGTGAGAAGACAAGAAACTGACATATATAGGATGAGTAACTGTGTACCAGGGATTCTAATTAATTGTGTCAGTTCTCCTTAATCCTCACATCAAATGTTTAAAATAAGTAATATTATGTACATGTAGGTGAGGACATGGCTTTTATGGGCAGTTACTCGTCCAAGCTCATTGGACAGTGTGAGGCAGAAATGGGACTAGACATGAAGCCTTTCTCTCCCGCCACCTCCGAAGTCCATGGTTTTTTCACTATATAGCAAAGAGTTATTTATTATCTGCAATACTCATATTGCTTTAGGAACTATTGCTTCAACATTGAATAAAACATTATCTTTTCTTTGAAAGGCTCATAAATTCAACAGGGAGAGATTAAAGTAATTATTATGATTCGTAGTGATAAGAGCTTTAAAATGTCTTGTGGGTACCCGACCCGGGATCATTAACTCCACCGGGCAAAAGACGCATTTCACAGAGAGCTGAGATGAGACTCCAGGGATGATGGGGCCTTGGGAGATTAGCATTTCAGCAGGTACACATGTTAGGAAGACTGAGGACAGAATCTAAGGTGAAGAAACTGGGTGGTGTAGCCCAAATTATCAGTTCATTGGCTGAGAAGTGGACTTGAGAGTTTGTGAACATGGGCAATGCTGTCCACCAACAGTGGACAATTCTGTCAGTTCATCAGAGGTCCCCTGGAGCACTCCAGGGTACCATAGGCAAACTGAGGTGTTGAATCACGTGGGAACAGAGGCTTATAGTCTGTGGATTAGATATCAAAGAGGTGGTATATACCAAACTCAAGGTCAGACAGGAAATACAGGAGAGGGAACATAACAGTGTAGAAAGCATGGGCTTTGAAGTCAGGTAGACGAAGCTTTGAGCCCTAACTCTGACGCTTTTTAGCTACTGGTGACCTGTAACCCGAGTCTTCTTGCGTTGCAGTCACTGCTTCTGTAAATGGGGGTATTAACACCTCAGAGTCAAATGGTGGGGATCAGAGAGGAAAACCACCACCTAGTAGAAGGTAAGTGTTTAGTAAACACAGGCTTCATTTTCCTACACATATACTTATGAAAATGATGGTAAACAATGTTTAGTATCTAAGGCTTTATATTTTTACATATTGATATGTATGTATATGTGTCTATATTCACACAAACATGCACAATTACCTGTACGTAATTTAATGGAATTCTGATGCTCTAAGGGTATAGAAGGTTCATTTTCTTACATCTACCACCAGTATTTGAAAAATTGTATTATTCAACACAATTTCATTTTCTTACATCTACTTTTCATTTTCTTACATTTACCACCAGTATTTAAAAATTGTATTATTCTTCATTGCATCTTCATTTGGGCGTTTTGAAAATAACTCTGCCTTTCTGTCATTCTTAAGAAATTGTAGTATTCTTTTGTCATGTTCATCTCAATTTTGGGATTACTGCAAAATTATAAATGATATGAGTTTCCTGTTTATTTATTTATTTAGGGACCCTTTCACTATGACACTCTGGGTAGAGTTATGGGGTGTCACAGCTTATACCAACCTCCAACTCTTGGACTTAAGTGAGTCTTTTGCCTCAGCCTCCCAAATTGCTGGGAATACAGGTGCCTACTACCACACTTGGTTATTTGTTGTTGTTGTAGTTGTCATTGTTGTTTAGCAGTCCCGGATTGGGTTCGAACCCACCTGCCTTAATGTATGTGGCCGGCGTCCTACAAGTTGAGACTCCTGGTTTATTAACCAGTTTCTTTGGTTGTCAAGTGTGGTCAGTTAACAAAAGTACTATGCCTGCTATTGAAATAATGTTAAGCAAAACTTATACTCTAAATGTTCTCAAGTTAAAATTGTTAATATTCTCAGTATGGTTAAGATATTCTTATGTATTTCACACACAGCTTTGTTGTTTAGTGAGAGTTTTATAGTAAGAACGCTAATTACAACATCCCCGGGCTAAAAACTTCTGTAGATTCCCACGTTCCTGCTGTCAGTTTCCAAAGCAGTAAAAACCTCTTCCTGTTAATAACTGGTCTTATTTCTTTCTTTATCCTGTTCCATATTTTAACAGGTCCTTTTTTCATCAGTTATTTATATGTCTCCTATTTTTCAACTTATAATTTTTTATTAGCTCTTTTCTTCTGCTTGTAAATATGGTGAATATTCTCCTGTCCTGAAAAATAAAAAAAAAAAAGAAGAAACACAACTTTTTGTAGTTCTTAAGACCCTGTTTCTCTCTTCTCTACAGCTAGATATCTTGGTTTAATTTGATTGCTATTATCTTTCACCCAATATCTTGTTCATTTCTCATTCTACTGTGCTAACCTCTGTGCCCTTTGCCACAACACTAAAATTCATTTGCTAAAATTGTTGCTAACCCACCAAACAATTCTGGTAGTCCAGTCTTCACCTGCAACTTGGGGTAAGATTTACCACTATCTTCTCCTCAAACATTAATATTTCTTCATGTTTCTTTCTTGCTCCTCCCCCCCCCCCCCATTCTATGCATGCTTTCTGGACAAACTCACAAATATCTCAATTTTGGACTCTCACTATGACCTAACAGCATCAAAACCTGTAACTCCATCGTTGAATTTTCAGTTCATACGTGAAAATATTCACTGCCCATGCAAACTTGGATGAAACATTAGCAACTGAAACTCAACCAGCACAACACGACTTTCATTTTGTATTTGATCTTCTTCATCACACTATGAATTTTTTTCCATTATTTTCCTTTGCACCTTCTTACCCTGAGTCACCTGAGGTGCAAGCAGAGGTATCAGATTTAGATTTTTCTCTTCTCCCCTCCTTCAGTCAACCTATATCCCTGAGAGTTTTCCCTCCTAAGTATCTCTGGAATCTTTCTTTCCCTTTACTGTCCCATTTCCATTGCTCCAGTTTTGCCTCTCACTATCCTTTTTCTAGGTTACTATGTGGTTCAAAAATGGTGTTGCTGGCTAAAGGCATGAAGTACCCCCAGCAACTTGGTCTCAATTGCTGCAGATGCTCTGTCCCCAACCCAAGCTCTCCGTGTATTTGTCCTGGAAGCTCTTCCATGTTGATTTTCCATATCCTCTCACTAAACCTTCAAATGAAGGAAATGGATTTCTTACTGTCTGTATTCTCAAAGCTTGTAAAATATGAAGTTCAGATCGCAAAGATTTTGTAGGAAAATAATTTTGATACAGACAATGGTGTGAGGGAAAATCTGAAGGCAAATAGAGAGAGGGGAAATGGGGGGGAGGACGGGTGGAGAGAGGGTGATTGGTGGGAACACACCTATGGTGCATCTTACAAAGGTACATGTGAAACTTACTAAATGTAGAATATAAATGTCTTAGCACAATAACTAAGAAAATGCTGTGAAGGCTATGTTAACCAGTTTGATGAAAACATTTCAAATTGTATATAAAACCAGCACATTGTACCCCAGGATTGCATTAATGTACACAGCTATGATTTAATAAGGAAAAAAAAAAGAAAACATATTTAAACTTAAAACTTGTTATCTCATGTTACAACCTTGCTGTTACGACAAGATTATCTCTCATATATTTATATTCATAGGTAAATATTTGAATGATAACTTTTGAAAATGGTATAGAATAAGGTTGAATTTCTTTACTTTGTGTTTGAATGACAGTATTATAAATTAAAAATGGGACGAAGAAAAATGTGAGATCTTAGGATTTGGTGATCTCAGATTAGAATTCTGATTTTTTAAAAATACAAATTATTATGGAAACCTGTTTACAAAATTTTACTACTTGAAGTGAGCTGTGATCACGCCACTGCACTTCACCTAGGAGTGACAGAGTGAGATCCCCTCTGTGAACATAAATAAATACAATATAAATAAGGTAAAATATTGCTACAAAAATGTTTGATAACGTTTTCTTAAACTTATAGGCTGTTACTGGCAGTGAATAGTGCTAGTGTGGTTTCCAAGTTTTGCTTTTGTGAATAAGAACATTTCAGAGTTCTAGAAAATCGTCCAATCCGTGATAATAGTGCTGTATAACTATCCTAATTGAGAAAGCACTATTCGTTCTAAAATGTTTGGCAAATTATACAGAATATAGAGGCTTTATTGCTTACAAAATTAATTTAATTTTGTTTGAAAGATACTGTTAAGCCACTATAAATGCGTATCTGATAAGTTATTTGAATTAGTATTCAGATGAAAGCATTTTGAGTTTGTGAGCGCTTTCAGTATCAGTTCTATTTCTGTGAGCATTTTAGCTATCTAATACAAGGAATGCAATCTGAATTGTTTACTGCTGTAAGCCACTGGTTATTTTCAGGCATAATGGAATAATGGTGTTTAGCCACAATGTGGTTATTTTCTAAAAGCACATGAAATATTTCACGAATAAAATTAGCTAAAGAATTTAGTCTCATTTTATGACCAACACAGTTTAGGTGTGCAACATGAGACGTTTGTATTTTCAGAACAGTTTCTCAGAGTTTTATTTTAAACAAAGTGAAACTCTTTCTTATAGGATCAGATATTGGGTTTCCACTAAATGGGTTAAATATCTGGTTTTAAGTTTCAGTATGGAAAATTTGAGTCACTCACTTATTTAAGGCATGTTATTGGGAACCAAGAAGAGTTTTATATAATTACAATCTTCTAAAACTGTCATACATACATAATGGTGTGATTGCATATTTTCTATTTAGTGAAATGGTAAGGATTTTTTAACTTTCATCTTCATCAAAACGCACAGGAGCTTTGTTTCCTGCCATCCTTGTCGCTGAAGCTGCCACCCCTGCCTCTGAATGTGCTTTGCGGGGTGGGCAGTGTGGGTCAGGAGGTTGGAGGAGGCACGGCCAAGCAGGGGGTGGAGGAACCAGAAGCGTGACTGGAACATTCTCTTCTCCTGTGAGGATACGGGGCCTCACTCAGCAGCTTCTTTCAATCAAAAAGAAAACGAAGGTCTGTAGAATTAAAGTTTAATGTGCCCTATCGTGATTGGATTTTAGAAATGGCAAATTTGGTTTTATTTGAATTCTTGCAGTCTAAAAAATAAATGTTCCTTTTTTTGTGGTTAGGATCTTTTAAAGGTATAAAGAAAGAAACAATGTACTTGCAGGAAAAAAAAGAAGAAAACACTCTTAAAATTTCTAGAAACATCTCCTGGGAGTAAATGTTACAGTTTGAGTCATTTCAGTGGTTTACTGAATTGGCACTACTTCATGAATATTAAATGAATGCCATTGCAATAAAATATTAACTTGATTTATAAGAATCCATTTATTTTATACTACAGATTAGCATTTCTTTTAGTGATTAAATCATATTATGAGTTTCTTATTGAATGAAAGGTAAATTGCCTTTCATTTGTTTTCACATATACATCGTAACTTTACATTAAAAAGGTATAAAAATTTTGAGGATATATGTATGTACTCAGTTCTTTGAGAATATAAATGTCTATGTCTCAGAGAAATGTAGATTGTTTTAGATTATAATTTTTAATATTTGTTCACCAAACATTTCCGTAATTCCTATTTATAGCCTTTTAGATAAATTATACTTTATAGGTACAAGTACAATTAAAATATATATGAAGAAAAAGCGAAATGTTATTTTGTTTTTATCTCTCTTCAAATGGCAAATTTAAAATAGATTTTCTTACCTTTATGAGTTATTATTTTATTCTAATGCTGATTTGCTTGGGGTTATGTCTATAAGAAATTTATAATAATTGCTGATGCTGAATTTTCCATAATGGGATTATTATTATTTAGTTATTTCCAGTATATTTGGTCAACATTAACTCTCAATCCAAGCTTTCTTTGTTGTCTGAGAATGTTCTCTCGTGTAGAAGATCGACAAGAATAGAACTTTAACCCCAACCAAGGAGTAACCCCAAAGGTTTTGAATTGCCCCAGCAAGCCATGTGGCAGTTGGGCAGGACATATTTTCATTTAATAGTATTAGTCAAGTGGTTTCATGACAAGATTGCATTCTCGCCATGGTGGTTTCTGCCAGCTCCCCTGCATGACAGTCATTGGTATGCTGTTTTCTTTAGTTGTTCATTATTTGTATCTCTGTTTGCCTTTATCAAAAATTTTAGGCAAGGTATTTGTATTTACAATACAAAATTATAAAGAAAACAAACTGTTCGGCGTTTGAAGGTTTTAAAAAAAGCCAACATTCTATCTGTGGAACTTTCTTACCATCACTGCTAATTATAAACAACACGTAGGTGAACTTGGGATAGCCAGTCACTAAATGCCTGGTAATGATTATGAGAAATAACATTTTAAAAATGAAAGGAGAAGCAATTGAATGATTCTGCTGAATGAGTAAGAGCATTTTAGAGTTACGGAAAATAGTTCAATCAGTGATAATCACATTTATTCAGGAGAAGTTAGTAAATTATGCCACTTAATAGTTCTTTCTTTTTCTTTTTTTATTGCAAACATCCCTTCCAAAAACCGAGGTTTAATTTGTATACACACAAACATGGTTGGCAAAGTTTATATACTTAGTATCCTAAGTTACTATTAAATTATGTTATGGCCTGAAATACTTTTATTATTAAACATGTGTATTTGATCATTTCTATATGATTGTCTGGAATTTGACATGATTGAGAGATGTTTTGGTTCTATGATTGGGGCTGTGTTTGTGGAGTTGTTGCAAGATTTTGTTCATAAGCCATATTGATTCTGTTAGTCACATTCTCTCGTAGTATCTCATAAAAATGTTGGGCTTTCCGTGAAAATTGACTTTCTGATTATTTTCTGCCTCTTATTTTCTTTTTCTTTAAATTTTATCCATTTCACTGCTTTTGTGGCTGATTGTATATTCTTATGGCTAGTTTTAGGGTTACAAAGATAATATTTTATCTATTATGACTGAAAACAGAATGTTACTCTTGTTTTGTAGATTTTAGATTGTTTCTCAGTTCAGGGGCAATGAGAGTTGAGAATTAGAGAATCAGCGTCTTTCCGCCCTCCCCAGATGGAGTCGAGGTGCTAATGAGGAAGGTGTCACTGGAAAATGTCTGACTTTGGTCTCAGAAATGGACGGATTTGTATCCTGGTTCTTCATTTACTGGCCACGTTGTCTTGGGTAATTTCGTGTGCCTTCATTTTCTCATCTGTAAGATCTAAATAACATTACTTGCCTCTTAGGATGAAGTGAAATAATGTTACGATGTGGTAAAGATTAGAAACACCAAATGATAGTGAAGTACAGCACACCTGCTTTCTCATTTGGGAAATGGTGTTTTACACATATAGAGGTGAATATGCTCGTGTTGTATACACACACGTATTCAACAGATTTTTATATTTATTAAATGTGTACATAGATGTTTACTGAGTTCTTGTTTGCCAGGCTTGGTTTTAGATTATTGAGAAGTGTGATTTAACAAAACAATGACCCCTGCCCTTGTAAAGTTTAGTATTTTAGAAAGTGAATTTTGCAAGCTTTCCATTCAAGTCATTAAGGTTTATTTTAAACTATTCTTGAGTCTTGAGTGTTCATTTTCTTGGCTCACAATATATTCATGTTTCTGTGAGTGCGTGGAATGAAGAAAAAGTAGAACAGGATAAGAGTTAATTATTTCTCACATAAAAAGAAGTCTTATGAGTTGATTGAAAAAGACAAACAAAATGTATAAATTGAGCAAATGATATTAACAGGTAATTCACATGAGAAAAGAACTGAAAATAGCCAGTATCAGAAAACTGTCCCAACTAGGTAGTAATCAGGAAAATGGAAATCAAAGAATGACTATCTGGTTTTTGCTCATGAAATTGGTCAAAAGGAAAAATGTCAATAAGGTCTAGTGTTGCTAAAGACTGGGAAAAGATGGGCATATTTCTTCATAGGGACGCAGATTGTCACTTTTTCAGAAAGTAATCTGTATTGCCTGGTAAAATTTAAAATGAAAAGGAATATGATCATACCCTATAATCAGCATTTTCACTTTTAGTAATCTATCTTGTAAAATTAAACATGTCAATATGTACAACTGTATCTTCAACAATGTATATATTTCTATTTGAAATTTAAAAAGCTGGAAAAAAAACTGTGGCGTTTCTCAATAAAGGAACATAGTCATAGTCTATTAGACATAATGTCTTCATCCATGTTTGTGAGAGCAGAAGCGGGGAAACAAACCATGAATGTGCCTCGGTAACAGACTAGTTGAACAGGCCGTGGTGAAGTCAAAGTATGCAGCATCTCCTATGTAAGTATTTAAAAAATCAATTAGAGCTGTCGGCCTTGACATGGATGGATATCTGTGAAATCTTGTTAAGTGTGAAAGCAATTAGGCTTGTAATAAACTCACCATAATCACGTTTTGGTTTTAAGATACCTGCATAAATGGTTATTTCAAATTTGAAGATGTTGTATGAATATAGATAAAGATAGGGGGAAAATGTGTACCTGGTTGCTGGTGTTTGTCACTTCAGTGTGGGGCAATTGATGGGAAAAGGGACGGCTTGACACTTGACTTTCTACTTTCTGATTTATTTGAGGGGTTACAATTATTTATAAAAGTGTTATAAAGAGACAAAACATAGAAAAGTTAATATTTCAAGCTACTACAAATGATCTATTTAGGGTAACATTGGCCTATCACTTATTAGTGTAGAAGTGAATACAGGAGTCTTCTGAAATGCTTTGCATCATGTAGTTGGTGTTTGGTTATATATCCATCATTTGCTAATTGAAATGTATATTGAAATCTCTATTTCCAAGGGCTTTCATCCAACACAGATACATTCTATGATATATTTACTCTGTATTCCATACATTTATTACATATAAATCTCTATTTATAATACTCAGAGGGCTAATTTCATTCAAGTTACCCTTATCTCTAAACAATTTTCCTGCTTCACCTGGACTTTTAATTTCTCGATAGTGGGAGTGAGTTGTGCAGAGATTGATCAGCCCACAATCAAGTCACCACCCTCTGGCTTCCTCAGAGTTTCTAAAAACGTGTACTGGACAAGACATAAAGAACTTTATGCATTCATTCACGAAGTTATTTCAAGGTTTATTACTTGCTACTTGGTGGGGGAAGAACAAAGATTTATTCACAGGTCTTTTACCTACAAGGAGTTTACAGTTCTGCAGGTTATAAATGTGTCGTCAGCTCCATCACACTTAATTTTTTCTCTCCATGAAGCCTAGATCAAGGTTTCATTGCATGTATGTCAACTTTTACACAAAACACAAAACCCTTCCATGGCTACCTTTTAAATAAGGAAATAAGACAAAGGTGTGATTTCATTGTGGGAAGCCAGACGATATGTAAAAGCAGTAATAGCCAAGCTATAGAAGACAGTTTAGATGTGCCGAATCGCAATGCTGTGTATGATAGGCCTTTACTTGGATCCCGGTGTATTTGGTTTCACGTATGTCACTGAAATTCATCTGCTAAAAACACTTCTAACTAATACAACTTCCTTTCTTTAAGCCCAGATTACTGTGTAGAAAGAAGCATTGTAAGCATTTCACTCCCAGGATCCTCTTTGTGAAAGGATTGAATGTTACTGTATTTTTAGTATTAACATTTTTCTATATTTATATTATATTTTATTGTATATTCATGTAAGAAATTTACTGATACCAGAACAATGGCTTTGTGGTTCTTTACCCATTCATTTGTGTTCATTGGTATATTGTGCGTTTTTAATGCTTGTGCTTATTTTTGGTCAGCATGATTCTCTCATATTTCTGGCAAAACTTGAGATTTTTATTATCTCTGGGGATCCTTCCTATTTACCACTTCATCATTTGTAGTTTGTTGTAAGGGAAGCAGAGAACCTAGTTTGGTAAATAATGTTTCAAAAAAGTATTAATATGTCCAAAAGAAAGCCCTGCTGTGTTCTCCTCTGTGTAAAGTACACCGGCTTAGAGGAAAAAATGTGTGAGGTATTTTGGCTGCTTGGATTCATTGTATTTATTTATTGTTTGTTTGTTTGTTTTACTTACTAGTTCTGAAAAGTTAAATGTTTCAGAAGATTTGCTTCTGGATACATGACATAAATAGGAGAGTCTATTATCTCCTTGAATTTGTTAATTTGCAACAATTCATGAGGTTCTCCTCTCCACATATCTGGCAATCTATCATGCGATATTAATGGTGACATAGTGTATTTCGATTTATTTATATAGTGTGAAAAGAATGCTTCATTGTTGACCTGAAGTTTGTAAAACAAAACAGTGAACAAACAAACAAAATTCTCAAAACACAAAACAAAAGTAAAAGGCTTCAAGTTGAAGTATTTTCAGGGAAGTACCAAAGAATCAAACCCTTAATAAGGAATTACAATGAGACCCTCTAGCATAGCAAATTTTTCAGCTCATTTATGGAAAGAACAATTCAGTGAACAGGAACTTCTCTGGGGATTAGAAGGAGCCCTGGAAATTAGAGGTTCATGAACTGCAGTTCCAGCCAGACCGGAATTTGAATCCTTGCTTTTTATCAGGTTGTCTAAAGTTAGCTGTCTAACCATGCTGAGCCTCAGTTCCTGAATCTGTAAAATGGAATTTCAATACTGCAACATTGCATTTCTAAGTTTGTTGCTGGGAATAAAGAATACTTGTTAGATGACTCTAGCCTACGTCCAGGGCCTATTCCTGTCAGTAACTGGTGGTTTAGCATTGAGTTATCACATACCAAAAATGCTGTAATGAATTACTGATTCAAAGGGAAAACTATGTCACTGGCTACAAGAACGTATTTTTTGAAATCATTTAAAAAAATCTCATTAGAGGATGAAAGAACAAATAGTGAGACAGTCCTAAAGAATCTGCATCCCCTTGCTGTGACTGATTTTGAAGAAAAGGAAAAAGAAATTTAAATCAAGGATTTCCATTGGATTTCTGGCCTCATAGAGGAATCATTTTCCAAAAATGCCTGTATGTTTTAATTTAACGATGCACTCTTTAGGGAGATGGTCCATTTTTTTGTGCATTCATCATGGTTCTAAAACTGTGAGTTTGGATGAAAAGCATGTCGTGCTTGCCTTGTTCTTACATCAGAAGAATTTTTTCTTTTGTCCATTTTATGCTTGTTTCCAAAGGCTTAAAATGAAAGCTTTGTTTCTGCAATAATGGCTTAGTGTAGGCTTACATTGTTGATCCCCTCAGTAGATGCAATGTAATCCACTTTGGTAATGTGAATTTTTAAACAATCATAGGCCTCTGCCATTAACCCTTCTCTACTAATGATAATACTCTACAAAAACTACAAAGGAACTCAGGCCTAGCTTAACATGAGACTTGGAGCGTACTTAGCTGAATTTGCATTTCTTATTTTAGCAGCAGTGAATTGCTGAGCATATGTTGAACTTCATCAATACCCAAAGTAGAATAGGTGATTGTGAAACTAATGTTCAAGTGCAAGCATTCAAACACAAACACGGGAAACTAGGAGAAAATAATGATGAAATGCATTAAAAGTGCTTTCCAGTCCAAAATTCCCCTTGAAGGGGCTTCGGCTGCTGTTGCTTTTTGCAAAATTTTTTGACTTGACCTGTTGCTTTGCTTAGTTCATTGTAGTGCAAATGTCTCAATAAAGCTGTACATGAGTCATTTTTTTTTTCTTCCTCAGTTCAGGCTACTTGGATAATAGCTCACTTTGAACACAGGCCTGGGAACCTATTGAATGTTTCCTGCATAAAGCCCACAGAGCTTTGCTCAGCAGCTCGACGTGTTTCCTTAGGAGAGAGAAATGGTAAATTAGCTAAGAGGAATCTTATTCCATGACATATTTCCAAACTAACTTGCAGAATACATTTCCACTTCGCATTTGGCTTTCACTTTAGGGACTTAGAACTAAGGTTTCCTGAGTTATGTTAAGTAATATATAGGGTGGATGACTCCGTTAAGATGTTCTTTAGGGATTTATAGAAATTTAAAGCTTTACCTAAAGGGGAGAGGTCTTTACTGCTATTCGCATTGAAGCCACGGTACTGTATGCCTTGAGGGCTGTGGATTTAATAAACAAAAGATCTGTCACCAAGCTTGGTTCACAGTAGGGGGTAGATGTAATTATATACTTTAAAGGGGAAAAGACTGTTGTTATTATTTTACATTTATTGAGTGCCAACATTTTGCAGTGTGCTGTACCTAACGTAGAATTAGACACAGTCCTTGCCCAGTGGACTATCTATTTAAATTAGACACAATCTAAATATTTCTCTTAAGTAGTTCCTGTGTTTTCAAATTTGTTACACAGGGCATTGTAGGAGTGTACAAAAGTATTATTGTACTTGCAAATGTTATTTAACGCTATAGAGGCTTTCAAAGACAGGTGGTAAAATAAGATGAGATTGTGAGACTATATAATTGCTCCAGTTTTTCACGTCTTTTCCTTGAAGAATTCTTACAGATCTCACTTGAAATGAGAACCTAGAGAAGTATTAAATTAGGAAAATGACAGATAAATCATCTTGATTTTTCTTTGGGAGAGTACGCCAGTTTAACAACAGTCGTACCACTTGTTTACTTAACTAAGTTTAGAATTATCTTTATTTGTGTGATTTTTAAAATTAATTTCAGTCTAGAATGCCAGCAGGATCATTAGTAAGCACTCACTAAAAGTGGTTGAAGGAATGAGAGAAACAGTTTCCAAAGGTAAGTCCGTGTTAGTTAGGCGTTTCTCAGCACTCCCTTTTGCAATTTTAGAGTCTGAAGGGGCAGTGCTGCACTGGATTTGGGCCAACAGTAGGCGGCAGGGGGAAAAAAAAGAAAACAAAACCCAAACACACCCAAACCAAAAAACTTTCCTGAATTCTCAGGGAATATCTTTGAAGAGCCCTGTTGGGGATGTATTCATTGTGATAAAGATGTTTCTTGTCTCTCAGCGAGGTCTTAGCACGATGACCCAGCAGATCTTTGATGGCCTTGGGAGTCCTCAGACTGTCTTCATCCTCACCAATGATCAAAGGGCCTTTCCACACCAGATTCCTGATTTCAAGGGAGGGAGTTGCCTTACCCTGTAGTCAGCTTGCTGGCCTGTTGCGTAGACACACACAATTCCGGTCATCTCTATTACTGCTATAAATCAGGGTGGTAGTAGGGGAAATGTACAGGCAAAGGAATAATAGGCAAGTTGTTCTGTTTGTGCATTTCCCTCATACACTGTGACTTCTTCACACCAACTGCTCCGTTCTCTGCTCCCGTCTGTCCATTCCGTTCCCTCTGGTCTTACAAATGGACAGAAAATGTCGGTTGTGTGATTGCAGCTGTGTGCACTCAGTAAACAGAAAGGAAGACCCTATTATCACCGTGGCATCACCCAACCTTGAGTTCCAGTCTCTGTCCCGCCCTTTACCTGTGATATCTAAGCTAAGTCGCTTAACTTTTCTGAGCCTCAGCCTCCTTAGGTATAAAATGGGGATAATGAGCGTATCAAACTTGTCTTCCATTATTCCTAAGACACTAAGACTCACTCTTTATCCTGCCTGTTGGCGGAGATTGCATTCCAAAAATTCACCTGCCATGTTCCTATCACCAAATCTGATAGATTAGCCTTTGCAGTTATGTCCCCTTCCCCATCCTTACTGCTCCCTTTTCTCATCCTCTGTTGTGTAAGTTAATGGAAGGTTTCTTTTCTCTCAACTGTTTGAAACTCCTTTCAATCTCCCCTCCTCCCTCACTCATATCATGATTGTACAAATCCACACAGATCCGTGCAGCCCCCTCCAACCTATGCCCCTAGGACTTTTGTCTCCAACTCTGTACCAGACATGTCCAGATGTTTGTTTTTGAAGCAGCCCCACCAGACATGTGAAGACTAAACTTAACTCCTCCCCTTGGTTTTCTTCTCCCTCTCTCCCTCCTTTCTTCCTTCTATTTCTTTTTTTTTTTTTTTATAGAGTCTCACTATGTCACCCTTGGTAGAGTGCTGTGGTGTCACAGCTCACAGCAACCTCAAACTCCAAACTCTTGGGCTCAAGTGATTCTCTTGCCTCAGCCTCCCAAGTAGCTGGGACTACAGGCGCCCACTACAAAGCCCGGCTATTTGTTGTTGTTGTTGTTGTTGTCATTGTTGTTTAGCAGGCCCGGTTTGAACCCACCAGCCCCGGCGCATGCAGCCAGCACCTCAACCACTAAGCTATGGGCACCAAGCCAGATTTTCTTGTTTCAGTTAATGATCCCCACATTCTCCCAAGATGCCCAGGTTACACACCACTTCGTCATTTGATAGCTAATTGCGAAACTTCTGCTGATTTTCTCACCACATTTTCATTCATCGTTTCCACTTCCTTGGCATCCTCTTGCCTCTCCTAGCAGCAGGAAGATCTTCCATGGCTATTCCATTCCTAGTCTTTGTAGTAAAGGAGAAACCCTGAAGTTCCAGTCGGGGTGCTGGGTGTCACGTTATGCCCTGACTCTGGCTTGACAAGGCTGCCTAAATGAGATGCTTTCAGGGAGAATCCAGCGGAAATACCGTGTAATACTTGTCACCCATTCACTGTGTTGCAGTCATGAGAGAAGAGTCTCAAAGTGTGTAGTCCCTGTGATCAAAGGCCTTCTTGTTTTCATACTTTATATTACCTTATTTCAAGGGTGTACAACTGTTTTGCTGTTTATCTGTGGTGCGGGATATCAAGAAAAGCACGTACAGACAGCACCACAGCAAGCCTTTCTGTTTTTTTCTTTCTCTTTCTTCCTTTTTTCTTTTCTAATCGGCTTTATTTAGTGTTTGTGTATTTAATGTGTGGCCCAAGGCACCTCTTGCTCATTCAGTTTGTGGCACAGAAGGAAGAAAGGCTGGACACTCCTTAGTTGTTAGACGTTGCGACTGTCAGGGTAGTGCGCTTGAGGTGGTCACCAAAGGCAATCGAAGGGAGTGAAAGCAAGTAAAGGTTTAGCAAGAAAGGTGAAGTTTATTTTAACAGCTTGGATAGCAAACTCGTCCTCATTGAGAGAGGGCAGGCACCAGGGAGAGTGAAGTGCTGGATTTTGCATATGACCTTTGAAGGGTATGAGCTGCTTCTTGCTAATTTCCCAGGGTCTTGATCAACTCTGTTCCCATAACAACTTATATCTATTTGTCCACACCAGAAATTCCCAGAGTTATTAATCAGTCCCACAAAACAACCAGCTCCCCCAACACAACCCACCTGCAGGGCCTTGCACCTGCAATCTCTCAATTAGCCCCATTCCCACAGTGACAGCAGCCTGCCCCAAGCCAGTCCAAAATAACCTGACCACATCCGCCCTTCACCCTGGTCACTAACACCACCTCTTACCCAGATTTTTCTGTTAGTTTTTTTCTTTTTGCTTTGACTTTCCCTACAAATTATCTGGCAAATCCTTCCTTTTCAAATCTAATTTGATCCCAGATTCTTGTTTAAACTTTGGTTGCCTTGATCCTTCTGAAAGGACAGTGATTCTGAAATGAGCTTCTGTAGCAGCAAAAGAAATGGAAGTTGTCTGGTTCCATCCAAGACCTACTGGCTGAGCATGTGTGGGTGTGAAACTTGGCGACACCAGCCAGAACAAGCCCTCAAGGTGATTCGGATGCACTAATGCTACCTGAGCCCCAGTGCTGCAGCGAGGACAGCCATACTCACCAGCTGGCCTTCCAGTGGCGTCCTCAGTGCTGGGCAGCTGGGTTCCACACTTGTGTTTCCTGCCTCCTTTTCTCCCCAGAACCTCCCTGTTAATTTAGCCCTTTGGGAATTCAGGATCATTTGCACTTATCGTGTTGCTCATCTTTTGGTGTGTTTTTTGTTGGTTTGTTTCTTTAATCCAACCAATTCCTTCACAGTCTAGGTTTATGGGTCCCTTCCATGAATATCTCCTCTGAAATAAATCTTGTAGTATTCATACAACAGCAATACTGGTTAAGAGTGGGCATGCATTATTCTCTTTAATCATTATATTTTATGTTTTATGCCCCAAAATTAGCTCTGGGAAAGGAAAGTCAATATTTACGCCCTATTTCAATCCCCTGTGGTGTCTAGTACAGGGCTTCTTTATGGTTTTTTCATGATGAATTTCAGGACTGCGGAGACAAATGGTATTGAACGTTCTGGGCTCTTTGTTAGTCCTTGTCAATAGAGCTTCACCTTCAAACGAGCAGCTCTTAGGGACATTGTATTGGTGAGAGGAGTCTTCTGTATCAGGGGATTAGTTGGGTAAGTATCATTTTTAAAGATGCTTCCGAGTTTGAAAAGTACTCTCATGGAAATATGTTATAAGATCTTCCTAAAAACCCTATGATATAAGTGCTTTTATTATCTCCATTTTGTAGATTCAGGGAATAAAAATTTTCATGTTAAAAAGCTGAAATTGTCTACTTCAGAGTAGAAAGACTGAAGATTAGGGCAATAATCTCCTGTCTAAGCAAAGATACTAAAATACTTAGTTCTCTTTGTAGAAGATTTCAGCTAAAGAAATATGTTGTAACCTTGGATATCCAGAGTAGTCAAACATGTCAAGGTTCTAATATCTTGCTTTCCAGGAAAGTGTAACCCAATCCTTACAGTTAAATATATTAATAGTTGAAGAGCATTATATACATGGAGAAAAGAATGGATTCTGTCTTTGAATGAAGATGTTAACATTTAGAGGATTAGAAACAATTATCAGAATAAGTGCATATATGTGCATACATGTGTATTTAAAATGAATATGGTTTTAGCTATATAACTTGAATAAAACAGGTTCACATTTTTTTTCTAAATTTACATTAAGGGAAACCCAGAGAGACAGTAGACTAAATCTCTTTTATTTTCCTCTGACTTTTTTTCTAGAGAAAAAAAGAGAAGAAGAAAAATAGAGAAGGAAAAGAATTGAACATATAGCAGATACAATACAAGAGTTTAGCCAAAATGGACTTTGCCCGTAACAGTCCATGGAAAATGTAACATTCCATTTCGACTCAGTTAGGGGTTGAAAACATATCAGATTGGTCAGAGTTTAAGATTAACATAGCAAAAACAGGTCGATAATTTTTTTTTATAAGCTAAATTATGTCATTTGAAAAATTACCATGACATTGGGTAGCACCTGTGCCTCAAGGAGTAGAGCACTGGCCCCATATTCTGGAGGTGGCAGGTTCAAACCCCGCCCCAGACAAAAACTGCAAAATAAAAAAAGAAAAGAAAAATTACCATGACATAGATTGTTGTTGATTTTTTCCCTTTAATTCTTCTCATGTGTCTTGCATAGAATGTGTTCAATTTGTACATATTAGATTATTTCATTTGTACTTAAAAATATTTTTAATTTGAAAGTTCATAACATGACCCTGAAGGCACTTTGGAGAACTGTTGAATAATGAAAGCTAAAAATTTTAGGCAAAAGTGTTAAGCACTTAAAGAAGGGAAGAAATAAGATTGTGCACACTTCTGGGAAAAAAATTAAATACAAGTGAAGAGCCTTGGGTGGTGAAGTGGAACTTGCTACAAACTGTCTAAGGTTGGCCAGTAATCACAGCACAAGCAAACCAGATTGAAGAACAAGTCGTCACATAGCTCTTGAGATGTCTGGAAGAGAATCTCTGGAGTCGCTATCTAGGCCCAACACCATTTGCTTTGTGACTTCCATGACTCCCAAAGCAGGGAAGCATGAAGGCTGTGTAGCTGGACTGAAGTCGCATATAGGTGAGGTTCTGCTCGCCCTGACCAGGCCATTTTCCTGGTCTCCTTGACATTGGTGTTAAAAGTGGAGGAAGTCATTATGGGTCTATACTTTTTAGAAGCTCCTTTAGAATCATAGAATGATGGAAAGAAAAAAGTAACTGAAGGGCAGAAAACTGCAAGTCCTTAATAATGTGGGTTTCATAATATGTCAGGTAATGCATTTGCTAATTTGTTAGACTTAATCATTCAGTAATGTATGAATACGTCAAAGCATCACGTCGTGCCTGGTAAACACATCCAATCTTCTACGAAGAGCACAAGGGAGGGCTGGAGGTGGTGGCTGTGTTTATCACCTTGATTGTGTTGCGGTGACACAAATGCCTGCATGTGTTCAAACGCATCAAATCATATGCCTTAATTATATTTAGCTTTTTGTATATCATTTGTATGTCAGCAAAGCTGGAAAATAAAGAAACTCCATAGGAGACCAGGCAGCAGTTTTTATTTTTCAAGTCCTCCTGCTCTTTTTCTCTTCCTTCTCTTCTTTTTTCCCCTTTATCTTTTCCTCTTCTCCCTCCTGGGATCTTTTCTCCTCCTGTGTCCCTCACTTTTCTGCCCTTTTCCTTTCTCTTCTCCTTTCTACCTTCATCTTATTAATTTCACTAAGGGCAAAGAGAAGCAGTTGTGGAATGTGGCTTTCCAAGTCCTCTCAAGTTTATTGCTCTCCTGTTCAATACAAGATTCTCAGAAAGATGCTATTGAAAAAAAAAGAAAACTTACAGGACAGCTGTGGTCTGATGGTCAACACCAATTCATTCAGCTGTGGCCAGTTACATGGCGTTATGAAATAAAAACGAACTCCTAAATTTGGAGAAGGTAGGGGTAAGATGGGATAATATCAAAAAGAAAGAAAAGAAAGGAAGGAAGGAGAAAGAGAAGGAGGGAAGGTTGATAGAAAAAAAAGAAGAAAAAAAGAAAAAGTTGTCCATTTGTCAATCTGTGTCCCACAGATGTCCCGAGAAGTATCTACTGTATGATTAATTTCTTGCAATTTTTCCCCTTCAAATCACCAAAATGGAGCATACCTAATAAGTTTTATTTATTTTAAAGCACTGGCTTTGCACACGTATGACCAAATATTTTGCCCTGACTTTCATCAAAGTTTGTTTTCAAAAACAGTCTTACCTAGAGCATGTGACTTTTTAAATTTTGCTATAGAAGATAGCATTGGTTCATTATGCTGTTTGGTATCTTTCATTTAAATATCCAGGCAACAAATACCTCGTCAGTTCAAAGCCAGGGAAAAAAAGGTTTTTGATGAGCTAGTGTTTTACTTACATTCAAATATTATCTTATACATATATTGTGACCAATTAATATTTGCTTCATGGTGGAATAAGTAACGAAGTGAAAGAAATCTATTTTATTTAGTGCTTTCTTTGACTGCCAGAAACTTGGTTCTTAGATGTGTGTTGGGCACTAGCTTTTCTTAGTTGTGTTCCTGGCATATTCTTGTTCACTCTCATTTACTATTTTAATGCTCTTTTATGATTTTAGTCTCTCTGTGCCCTTCAAAAATCTGTTTTGGAAGTAGTTGGAGTATAAATAGCATAAAAACTGCATATTCTGACATTTGCAGTTGTAAGGATAATTCCATTTTGAGGATGATTCAGTTTCCAAGTAATGTTATTAGACATCAATCTAAATATATTTTGATTGTCACATGGCTCTTTTCAGACTCTAGTGTTTCTTGGTTTTTTCGTTCCCCCAACACCCCTTTCTCTCTCTACTCAAAAATGCATCATGACTCGGTTTGGCTTGATTTATTAAACTGGTGTTTGGAAGGGCATTTAACTCTCCCGAATCTTGTCACACATCCTAAGTTTTCTTAATTGTGCCGACTCCTGTCTGGGTTTCTCCACCCTAGACAGTGTAGCTCAGCAACCCATCGTGCTCATTTCCAACTCTGAGCTCTCATTCTTTCTGGATCTTGTTGCATGAACTTGCATTTTTTTTTCTTTGCTTTTCAGCCATTCATTTCACGTTTGTCTTGTCTTTCAAAAGCTGGCTTAAGCCTAGCCTCTTTGGTAAGACTTGCTTAATGAACTCTAAGTGACTCTTATTCCAAGTCTCCTTGGAATTATCCACTCGGTTTTTACTCTATTAATTTTCCCTTATTTGTATGACATGTTGAAAGCATTCTGAAGCCCTTTTTTAAAAAGTATGTGAATAAGTTCTGGCTCTAGTTAGAAAATTTGATAATTATTTCTTAGACTGTGTCTTCTTTTCTTTTTTATATTTTCTCCAAAATGCATAGTTTAATGGTCTCATTAAATGACCTTGGTTCCTAGACTCTCAGATTAAAGCATAGAGTATTGATTATGTTGGCTTTAGCAAACATTTTATTAGAAAATAACATGAGAATTGTTTCCAGAAAATTTAAACTGCATCTTCAAAAGGTGAAACACAAATTTTGGTAGATTTATACATTGAACCATCCCAAAAAGCAGGTTTCTGAGCTGGTTTCTTTGTTTCTCCTCCTATTATTTATATTTTTTCCAGATCGATTGAAGCATATGGCTTTAATTATCAAGTATATGCTGAGGACATGCAGAGCTACAGCCTTTTCCTGACTTTTCTAATGAAGCTAGTTCCTAACAGCAACATTTGCCAGATTATTTTATTGCATTATGACATTAAACATGGACCAGCAGAGAGGCCTGGCTGGTTGGAAATGATACCTTTTCCCCTTCAACTGCTTGTTTACTTTCCAGGAAGCTAATTTAGTTTTGTTATAAACTGAATCCTCATCATCCAATATAAATGAGTTTGGTCATATAATATGGATAAAGGCTGAGGGAAATCCTGTAAATAAATAAACAAAAATTCTGAAAATAATTATTTTAAAAGATGAAAGGAAATACAGCTTTGTTGTTTTTACGTACTACCTGCGCAATGGGAAATGGCATTGAATACGTGTTTTTCTTCCTTTTTTTGATGACTGGCAGGCATTATTTGTAATTAGTGGGTTAATTACTCGTAGGCATAGATTGGCTACCGAGTTTAAAATTAAAATGAGTTTATGTTATGTCACTGAAAAATAGGCGGAACTTTGTTAATATACTTATAATAAATTTTTTAAAACTTTTAAAAATGAAATTTAAATAATACATATGTCAAATATAATTTATACTTGTGATGCATCTAAACTTAAAATTATTGGCACTTTGGCTCAGTGCCAGCCACGTACACCTGAGCTGGCGGGTTCGAATCCAGCCCGGGCCCACCAAACAACAATGACAGCTGCAACCAAAAAATAGCTGGGCATTGTGGCGGGCACCTGTAGTCCCAGCTACTTGGGAGGCGGAGGCAGGAGAATCGCTTGAGCCCAGGAGTTGGAGATTGCTGTGAGCTGTGATGCTATGGCACTCTACTCTGGGTGACAGCTTGAGGCTCTGTCTCAAAAAAAAAAAAATTATTGTCACCTTAAAGCACTCAGCCAGCGTCTTCTCCACTAATTAACATCATCTATCTCCCTTAAAGTATGGCGCTCTGATTCCTGTCAAAGCAGAACCTATGATGTCTGTTTTATATTAATATATCTTGAGAATTTAAATGAGTAATAGCTTGAAAGATGCTACCAAATTTGCGTCTTCAAGTTTTGATTTATGGCCACATATTAATCTTATGAGCAATTTCAGTGGCGTCCTGAAGTACAGCACATTAGAGCATGGAGTGTACTCTGCGTTAAGGCCCTTGCATCTCACCGTGGGAGAGCCAGCACCCCACAAAGTGAAAGGCTCATCAAAGTGTACTCTAGGGAAACCAAAAGTTTCTTAGAACTACCCTACAGAGTTCCATAAAAAATAAGGCTGAAACGTTCATTTCAGTTCTTTGAATGATTTTGATGGAAGTATAGAATCATGTTTTGGACAAATTTTAAACATTGCTGAGTCTAGCAGCTTCTTTTGTAGATGAGAAATTACCTAGGCAAGTGAAGTAATTTGATGAATGGTACAAAAAATGTCTTGTTAATCCTTGAATTTGAAAATAGTACTGTGAATTCTTAGACAATTTTCCTTTCCCTGCATGTAGAATAAAATCCTTTAGGTAAAGAGGAAGAATGTTTTTAAATATTTTAATATTAAAGCTAATAATTTTTGAAGTTAAAAAAGTAGAGAAGGGGCGGCATCTGTGGCTCAAAGGAGTAGGGCGCTGGCCCCATATGCCGGAGGTGGCGGGTTCAAACCCAGCCCTGGCCAAAAACTGCAAAAAAAAAAAAGTAGACAAGTACCAACTTCCTGAAAATTTCTGTAAGATTTGAAACTGTTAGTTAATGTAATGTGTTTTGTGTTTTTAGTTGTCTTTATTATTATTTTTTTAAATCTTGAGCTCTGATGACCAATTTTTGCTGCAATAAAAAGGGTGGAATAAGAGGGTCACGATTTGAAAAAAAATTACATTGAACAATTGAGTTAGAATATGAAGAATTTTAAGTACAAAAATCTAAGAAATAGTTGTTAGGTTTGAATTACGTAATAAGCATTCTACAATTTATTGTGGATTCCAAAACAATAAAATAAAGGCTCTAGAACCCACTGAGTTGACAATTCAACAGGAAAAGACAATCCAGAACTGGACCGTGATACAATGATGATACTGTTGTAACAGAGCAGTGACTGTGACCAGGACTTTGAAGTGAAGAACGAAAAAAAATGTGCTGCAGGAAGAAGTGAGAGTGTGTGCAGGTGTGTCCACGAGCACCTGTCTGTCTACATTGGCATGACTCCGTATGGGGCAGGTGAAGTGGGGACAGAGGAGAAAGTCAGACAGGAAGAAGACAGAGAGAAGAGATATTGAGTGATTCAAGTCGATGTCATTAAACTAAACTTTGGGAGGCAAGAAACAGTGTAGAATATGGGGAGTTGGACATGTTGAGTCCCATTTGTCTTCAGCTGGATTTGTGCAGTAGATAGAACATTGATTGGCAGTGAGGCCAGAAGTGAAGGATCATTTACTGGATAAATGAATAAATTCATTCACCCAATAAATAATATTGGGTGTTAACTGTGTCTTAGGCATTTTAATAGTACTACTATGTTAGAGAAGAAATTCATGAATGAAAATACATCAACTATTTCTTGGAGAAATTTACAGCCCATTGAGGGGATGGACTTGTAAGAAATATCATAATTGAATTACTAAGAGGATTATATTCTAGTAAACAATTTTATGACGTAACAGATACAATTAAAATCTACGATGTGTAATCTTATTAGAGTGATTACAATTTTCAATAATTCTAAATAAAATTACATTGTGTTGTTATTAAATAAAGAGAATTGCTTTGCCGGGAATACTTGCTAAAAGTGTTTATTGTATAAGAAAAAGAGAAGCTTATTGTGTCTAGAAGGCTTCACAGAGGAGGTAAATTTTGTGTTGACGATTGACAGATGATATTGGAAGTTACACTTGATACTACACTTCATCTTAGCCAAAAGGCCGAGAAGTGATAATATTGGAAGTCACTACTAGTATGTTAGTAAGTCCATGGGAGTAGGGTCTATCTAAATATACCAGTTAAGCATATATTTGAACTGAACAATGGGTTTTGCTCATACCTTTCAAAGTTAGACTTTAACTCCTTCATTACAAATGCCTGTCTGGCTCCTGTAATCGTCTAAACGTGAGTATACGTTTACATGATGTGTGATGTTCTCATTATCACTACACAAATTCTGATGCTTTGCTTCTGAGAATGCTTAGCGTCATAATCAACTTGATTAGTTGATGCTGGTGTTTTTTTATTGGATGTCAATATTGCATTTCAGCTATTCAGAGAAATTATATGGATGACATGGGCTGCTTTTGTGAGGCTTTTTAAAAATTTTTTTTTTACTTTCACACATCTGCTTTTTTTCAGGCCTTTCATGCCTTTTTGCTTATACTAATGTTATCATTTTTTAATTTTCTTCTTTGCTGCCTTCATTTCCTTTTCACCACTTAGGTTTTTGTTCTGTTTTGTTCTTTTTTGCCCCATTTAAACCTTATGTTGGAGTGCTGCACCATAAACTCTGATTTTACACTTCTGTTACCACAACATTGGGGGTATTGACTGTGCAAATCTAGCCGAATAATCATTTTATTCAGTGGTTCTTTCTTCTTTACCAACTGGTGTGCAGATTTTTCTTTTCAACTAGTTTTTAGCATCAATCAATATTGTAGGAGGCGGCACAGCTTAAATCAGTTCATGAGACTGAACTCCTTCCCTGCGTAGAAGTTCATGTTAGTTTGAGGTAGCTACACACCATGGAAGCTTAAATATAACTGTGCAAATCATAAAATAAAAATAATGCATTTGGTGATAATGATGTGGTTTGTGTAAGATGAGCAGTATTGCAAATTTTTTCTCATTTATGATATAGTATCAATTTTGGATTTTGAAAAAAACAGTTATTCTTTTCCTTTGGGTCTTATCTTAGAAAGTATGGAGAGTTATAATTTGTTGATTCATAACATGTTTGCAAGGAAAGAATAATTAATAGGTTTAAAGCACTTAGAAAGCATGAAATGTATATACATAATAATTATATAATCTCACAAGATAGGTATTTATGTTTGTAAGCATCTATTCACCAACTCTAATTTCTCACACTGGATTTTAGGGCTTCTTTGATTTGGGTAGAGTATTTTCACCCTTTTTCAGAGAATTGACAACATGTAAAGAACAGGGATAGTATTAATTCATACTAAAAGTTAAATCATGTAGAAGTTAAGATGTCAAATCTTGCAGTTAAAAGAATCTTGCAGATGAGGAATTCCAACATTTGACAAGGAAAAAAAAATTCTTAAAATATAGGTAAATTTATTAAGTGATAGAGCCAAGACTGTTTCCCATGTTTAGGTTAAAATTTGATCTCCAATTGCAGCTGTTTTTAAAGCAAGCCTGTAAGATAGGCAGAAAACAAACAAGAAAAAAAAGGCCAAAAACTTTCTGTAGACAATTAAAGTCCTTTATGTAAGGAAATTCAGCTTTTTATTGACATTGTGTTGTAAAGTGAGTCTGCATCTTTGCCAAAAGTACTATTAGAGACAATATTTGGTGATTACTCAGCTACATCAGGCATGTTTTTTTTAATGTGTAAATTTCAGTAAAATTCCATAAAGATTACTATGCATTCACATAGGAAACAACACTTCCGAGAAAGAAAAGTATGATGGCACTAAAAAAAGTAGATTGTATTTGGAAGTAAAAAAAATTGTATCAGAAGGTAGCACTTTCTAAAAATAAAACGAATGCATTTTTTAGCTATTGCTGTGTAATAATATCTATTTACAAAAGCAGTATTATGGATTTTGGTCTAAAAATAAAACTAATGCATTTTTTAGCTATTGCTGTGTAATAATATCTATTTACAAAAGCAGTATTATGGATTTTAGGAGTAAATTAATGAACAATGGGTAGGGATATTGCAGTCATCGAGGGAAAGTGAAATTAAACGTTATATGTTAATATGATTTAAAATTTGATTTTGATATATCCATTTGTTTTCAAATACTCATTAATTACAGCTAATTATAGTTAACATTTCCTATATAGAATGATGGCAGTCATTGAGTTTTATATGTTGATCTTACATTCTGTAACTTTGCTGAGCTAATTTCCCAGTTCTGTTTATGTGTCTGAGTGCGTGTACTCGTCAGCATTTTCTAAGTACATAATTTTTTCAACTGCAAATAGAAATAATGTTATTTCTTTTCTTTCCCATCCCAGCGTCCCTTGTGTATTTTTTTTCTTGCCTAATTTCCCTGGCAAGAACCTCCAGTAAAATGGTCACGTGAGCTAGGGAGAACAGATACAATTTCCTTGTTCCTGATCTTTAGGAAGTGGTGCTTTTCACCTCTGCCAGGACCATGAGGATTTTGGCTTCCAAGCCTTCCTTGGAGCTGGAGAGAGGAATAGTAACAGACAAGTTAAAACACAATATGGCTTGCGGCGTTTATTGAAATTTACCTGCTTTTCTTGAACAATTATTCTCAGATTGTTGCAAGCCTTTGGTTAATTTTCAGAGTTATGAAAAAACGTTTTGATAATTTTATTCCTTGCTTTTTTCCTTTTCTTTTTTCTTTCTTTTTTTTTCATTTTTTTTGCTTTTAGTTAGTAACAAATTTTCTATTACGCTGGAAGTGGCACTAGGTTATTCTTGCGACATATTTACAGGCAGGAAAGGGAAAAGTTAATGTAAAGCAAGGTCTTATGTAAGTATTATTTTCCCCCTGAAATATTTCTTAAAATATAGTGGCTTCTAATTTTTTTTATAATGTCAATTGATTTCAGGGTATTTATCAGTTTACCAAAGGATATATTTTCTTTGTTTGTTTTAGAAATGATTGTTTTAGTTGAAAGAAAAAATAATTGGAGGAGAACATTGTTATATCTATTAAACTAAAGTCCACTAAGCTTTATAGTGACCTATTAAATTCTTCTTTAGATGTGCTAATAATTGCCTGAGGCACCTTTTATGTTTTCTTCCATGAGCTGAGACTTGGATACAGGATTTGTGGTTGTTAATACACTCTACTTTTAAAAATTCAGTATCTTTGGGTGAAATAAACCTGAAGATAAAATCCATCTTCTTTCTGGTAATCAAGAAAATGCCCTTTGGATCATCTCTGGAGCACTTTCTGAAAGCATTGCATGATTACGTGCTTCTCCTGTCTTCTTTTCCCTCCATTGAAAACAGATTGACTTTGGAAGACTCTGCAGTTGGCTCTGCCAGCCCCATTCTAGCATCTCAGAGTCATTTTTTCTTTGTTCCGAGTAACTCAGAACCAGGAGTTTAGCTTGTTTTTCAAATCTGTTAACTGGCAGATGTTTCTCTGTCCTCCCCTGTTGCCACATAGAACAAAGAGAAAGGATGCTTTGGCCAATTCAATTTGCCAAGAAATTGATTTTTCAATAGTTGGTTCAAGCTTTGAACCACACAGTGCTTTGGTTAATTTGTTTTGAAAAATAAGAAAGGTTGAACGTACAGCGTGTCCTGTTTTCATTTTGTGTGTCTATGTAGCAGTCATTTAGGACAAAACATTACGAAAAATGCGTTCAGAGACCTTTATGAGGAACCAGTTAAAAATATTTTGCAGTTGCATTTACTTTGGAACTCTGCCTAATTTGTAATAAGATACAACACACACCTACTCCACAGAGTGGTATCAATGGAGATAATTAGTTGTAGTTTTGGAGTAATGATTTAGCTATTTTTTCCAAGCTCACAGTGACTGGCTTGATAAACAAATGAGACAAACAGCTCAGGAATTTGTTTCTTGTATTTTTCCCTAGGTCTCTATTTTTGATCACTCTCACCCTACATTATCACCCTACCTCTAGGGAGAAGATACGATTCTCCCTTACTAGAGAAGTTTGATACTAAGGGGGAAAATACTATGTTGCCTTGGTTGAACTTTGGCACAAACCTTTGTGATAAATGAAACTTTTGCACCCTCTAGGTTTTCATTCCTCCTTTGGGAGTGGCATTGCTTTTATTGAATATGGATACCCTGCATTCTCTCTTTATAAAACTATTTTTTTAAAGTTCATGATTTCAGAATAGACAAATGGGATGGCATCAAACCAAGTGGATTCAACAGAGCAGCAGTAAGTGGATGGAGACAAGTCTGCCTCCCATAATGTTTGGATATTGCGTTCTCTCTGACTTTTTGGTGCCGCTTTCCACTTCCTGCAATTTAATAAGCTACGCCCTTCCTTCCTCCCTCGTTGACCTGCCAGTTCAACTTCCTGAGGTCACAGTCCCCTCGTGGACTGTGTCGTGCTCTTATAGGTATGTTAGTTTCTGCTTCCAACCTTGACACACTCTGTCTACCTACGATAATTTAGGCGTTTCTACATTAATCCCACTATTCACTCATCTCCCATTAAGTGCTGAGGACTGATTGTGAGCAGTTCTTTAAATATAGAATGTATCAAACAGACAAGCTGCTGCTTATCACATGGAAGAGTCAGACAGCAGAAAATAAACAAATATAATGTACTGTCATGTCAAGGAGGGAGACTCATCATAAAGAAAAATAAAGCAGGTGAGAAGGGATCATTGGAGGTGGTGTTTAGAAAGCGCAGGTAGGGAAGGACCTCTGAAGAAGTGGCCTGTTAGGAGAGAAAGGACACACGTATTAGAGGCAGGAGGCAGGGGGAGTGGAGGGCCACACCTTACTGAATGTAGAATGTGCTTCACTTCTCAGCTCAGATCCTTCAAATTGCTTCAAACAGTAACTCATAGAAGTAGAGAGAGACGAGAAACTGAGTTTAGCTCACCAACTCATCCTTCTTGATGTACCCAGGATAGAGATTTCCACAACAAAAGCCCATTTTGTTAATATTCCAGTGTATAGGGTGATAGGGTGGAGCTCCTCATTCCATGGTGACATCTAGGACATCAAACATTTGGTTTTTCGTTTTGTTTTGTTTTGACACTGAGTCTCACTTTGTCTCCCAAAGCAGAGTGCAGTGGTGTCACAGCTCACAGCAACCTCAAACTCTTGGGCTCAAGTGATCCTCTTGAGGATCCCAAGTAGCTGGGACTACAGGCACCTGCCACAAATGCCTGGCTGTTTTTTTAGAGGCGAGGTCTCAGTCTTGCTCAGGTGGGTCTCAGACTCCTGAGCTTAGGCAATCTACCTGCTTCCGCCTCCCAGATTGCTGGGATTATAGGCATGAGCCGCTGCACCGGCCAGAACATGAAGTTTGCACATAGCTTCCTCTAAAGCCCATGCTTCTTCTAAGAGGAGCCGCTCCAAATTTCCCTGTATTAAGGAAGTGAAGTTCTCCCATAAAATATGTAGATGCCAATTTGGCTTATATAGATAAGCCATAAACACAACTGAGAAATCGTTTTCACATATCCTGGGTAGGAAAGGGGTGCCTATAGCCCACTACCTCACAGCTACACCCCTCTCGTCATTACCATGATCATTTTATCAGCATCTGCAGCATCTTTATTTCAAAGGTGTTGATACCATGTGGGACTTCCACATTATTATTATAATTTCTTTTTAACATTTTTGGTGACTGATGGCATTTTTCTTTGGAACTGGCTACAGGAAAAGTGGTTAACCACTTCCCACCTTTTTTCAGGGATCTAATTGCTTCCTATTTATCTCATAGGTGTTTCCAGTATATTTTATTAGAATGCTTTCAATAAATTACTCCAATAGGAAGTACTTACATATTATTACTTTTTAGCAAAGAATAGGTTAAGTAGCAAAACGTTTCAGTAATTGACCTGAGGTAAGCTCGGTAGTTACAATAGTTGCAGAGTCAGGACAGAAACTTAAATAACTTCACATTTAGTTAATTGTCTCCCTGGATTTCAGTGCTAAAATAATACTCAGCCTCTCCTTGAATCAAGCCAGAACTGACTATGGAAGATTTTTAGGCTCATAAGTATATGAGTGGGTAAGAAGCATAGGGGTGGATCTCAACAGTGGAAAATGGCTTTCATATTCTTCTCTCAACTGATCAAACTTTTACCTTTTTCTTTTTGCTTCCTTTGTGTTAAGAAGGATCAAAAAACCTAGCGGCCCCAGTCAATTTGTATTTTAAAATGAAAAAAATGATGCTACTTTGTGATGTGGGCTATTCTTGGTGGGGTTAGGTGCTATCTTGGGGTGGTTTTGATTTACATTTCTCTGACGATCAGGGACGATGATTATTTTTTCAAATGTTTGATAGCCATATGTTTACAGTCGCCAAAATGTGGCAACAACCTAAATGCCCACCAACCCAGGAATGGATTAACAAGCTGTGGTATATGTGTATCATGGAATGCTATTCAGCCATTAAAAAAGATAGAGGCTTTACATCATTTGAATTAACCTGGATAAAGTTGGAACACATTCTTCTTAGTAAAACATCACAAGAATGGAGAAGCAAGAATCCAATGTACTCAATTTTAATATTAAGCCAGTGGGTGATCTAATAGATGCTTACTATAAGAGAAAAGCTCAAATTAATTCAAGGTGGAGATGGGGGAGCTAGAGAGGGGTGAGGGCAGAAGGGAAGGAGTTGGGGGTTACCAACTGTGTATGGCACACTTCTTGGGAGTGGGACACCGTTATAAGAGGGTCTTTACCTAACAAATGCAAATGGTGTAACCTAATTCTTTGTCTGCTCAATGAACCTGAAACAATAATAAATATGCATAATTTTTAGTGGAGTAAAACCCTACTAAGTTCAGGGCAATTGCTTCAGATCTGCCTAATAAATTAATTGTAGATCCAAGAGAAAAGAAAGGAAACCTGCAAAATGACACTCATTTGGAAAGGGATGCTCATTTTGGATAAATTATTAGGTAATTTTTCCAGGAGATACAGCCACAAGTAAGAATGTTTTTCCTGCTGTATTTCCGTGACTCCTTTTCAACCTCTCATACATTTGTTAATGATTCCCATTGAGATTCCCACATCTTGACAGCGTCGCTCATGACATCTCTCCTCCCTTGAGTTAGAATTACAGAGGATGAAATTATTTTTAAATATCTGTTGCCAAAAAAGAGCAGGTGCTACCCAGCCTACAATTGCCAGTTTTACTCCATACAAATATTACTGGTCACAGTGACTCCCTACTTGATGGCAAAATTATTTCTGCAATGAGAGAGCAAATGAAGCCAGTGTTACTTTCTGCCCCTGAAAGATTCAGAACATGATTCTTGCATGTCAGCTTTGGGGCAGGAGATTCCCAGCATCAAATTTAGTCAGAAATCTGGAGGGTCTTTGTTAACCTGATTTACATATCCCACTCTGGTGGGGTCTGGTGGTAAATAATAGAGATAGCAAGAGTCTCTACATCAAGGAAAATTTACTTTTTTTCTTGTCATAAACAGTGAAGCTTATTTTGTGGATAATGGCTACATATGTTCAGGAAAATTGAGCTCATGAGCCCACTATCTGAACATTTTCCAGGAACAAAAAACAAACCAACCAAAAACACAAAACAAAATCAAACCATGAATGTATTGTTTGGAGAGAGCGGGGAGAAGTTCTTCTATTATTTATGCTGTCTTTTTATCAGAAGAAATACCAACAATCTCTTGTTCCCTTGATTAGTAAATCATTAGCGTGGTTAATTGAATATTTTGAAAAAATGTCATATGCTGTGTATTCCATAAGGATTACAAATGTTTCCAATATTGGAAAGATAATAACCAAATCTTTAACATGAGAATGTCACTGAACCTGATTTAATTTTATTGGCCAGGGGGATTACAATTTCTCAGGGGTCTACTTGCTCTCATATGCAACAAATATTTGTTAAAAGCTGTTGCATGATGGAAACAATCTTAGTACCAGAGCTGGAAACAGTAGTTGAACACGTTCCCTGCTTTCCAGGGGCTCAGAATTCAATATCAAAACAGGCACAAAAACAAGGGTTTCAGTAACAAAGGGTATATGTTCCCAGTTCTGCTTAGGCTATTTAGAGGAATCTTCAGAGGAAATAGACTTTTAGTAAATGAATTTGTAGATGGTCTTTATATGAACTGTGTGTTGAGGGATATTCAAAGAAAGGCTAAGGAGTGCAAAATTAAAGTGTATAAAATGCCACTACCCTCTCTATGTACCACCGCTATTCTGGGTCTGGAGTATAGATTGTTTTGAAGGCAGTAATAAGATCTGGGCTTCTTATCTATACTCAGGCCATGGTATGGCCTTAAACGGCTGATGTACCTACCTAAGTTCTTGGTTTCTCTCCTGAAGGCCGTAAGTCATTGAAAAAATTCCATATCATCATTATATATTTTTCTAAGGCTACATGCCCTTAGTACAGTGTGTAACACGTTGTGAAATTAATCTCAGGGTTGTTCCAGTTATACTTAAGCATTAGTAATTTGTTCATGTGTCCATAGCTCGTTGCTGCCCCCTCTTACCTGTGTTCTGGGTACCTTGCCCATCAATCTCCCAAAGTTTATTTTCTCCTTTGCTCTTTTTTTCCCTTAACATAAGTTTGTTTCTTCCTTCTACCTTCCTTCTTTCATAGTCTTCTCATCTTGGAAGAAAGATCAATGACAACCACAAAAATGAAATCAAATCCTGGACACATTCAGTTTTGTGTTATAGTTCTTCATTTCTGTATAACAATCTCTTTTATATTAAGGGAGTATTTGTAATTCTTCCATTAACTATTTAATGGAAATATTTTAATAGCGCTTCCCTTTTGATTACTCCAGGTATATTAATAAACAAAGCATTCAGGTCTGCATGGAGGTTAATTTAGGGCTAAGGAGGTGCACAAAAAAAATAACGTAATAAATAAATAAATATTATAATGTATTAGAACATAATAAAACCTATGGGGAGTGGGAGAAAGAAAAAGGGAGATTGGAATAGTTGGATTCAATTTTACATACGGTAGCTTGATACTTGAAGGAGCAAATGGATGCAGAATCCTAAGAATGAACAAAAGTGACAGCAGTGAAGTGGCCTGGATAAGTGACCCATAGTACCCAAGTGATTGAGGGCCTTGTACTTTATAGATAGGTGTTTAAAGCATCCCGAACCTGGCATTGGTGTGCATGCCTGTAATCCCTGTTACTCAGAAAGTGGAGCGGAGAGATGGCTTGAGCTCAGGGGTCCAAGATCACCCGGACAACATAACAAGACTCTGCCTCTTAAAAATAAGTGCTCTGAAATAAAAGGCAAGGGGATCATTGGCCTTCTGTTCCTAAGCATAGCACTTAGCAAAGAGAAGTCAGAGGAATTGTCATCCCCTTTCTTATTGTGTAAGAATGAATTGGATAAAATATTACGCTGAGTATCAGGTGTATAGGAAAATAGTTTCCTTTCCCTGGGACAGTAAATAGCCACTCAGTACTTAAACAGCTTCACCTTTGTTTTATTTACTGCCACTTTTGCTGTTTCCTAAATACATTTTCAAGGGCATTTTAAATAGACTTGTTTTCAAATAGAATGAAAGAAAATGACCTCAAGGCATTTGTCATTCCTTATTTCCACAAGAACCTGGTGCAGCCAGGAGTGTGCGGAGAAATCTTTCTGCAAGTTAATCTCCTGGAACACCTCTGAGTCCTAGTGTTTGACAGAAATCCAGGTACCAAATGGAAGTGCTCAGGCCTCCGCTTTACAGTAAACATCCTGACCTCCTGAAACGGTGTGAGGTTGAAAAATAACATCAACAAAACATCTAATTAGTGCATTGTTGGCAGATATACATTTCGTAGAAAATAACTGCTATTAATTAACTGTATTGCATGCCTACAGTAAGTAATTGAAATAGTAATAGCCTCTTTTGGTGTAAAAGTAACCTCTCTCATTTAGACCTTTTATTCCTAATTCTTTAATTATTTATGAATGCACTGCTTAGATTCTTTTTTTCAGTTAATATTTGTCAAACAGGATGTTATACTTTTTGTGAGAAGTTACATTTTTTTATGGATGGCTAATTTGCTAGAATTTGTTCACTTCTGGGAGTTGAAATCTAAGGTGAATTAATTAATAGTAATATTAACACTAGGCAAAACCATTGAGCATATTTTGTGTTCCATGAAGTGGGTTGGATTCAGTTGCAAGATTTTTTTTGTATAAATGGGCATATTTGAATGTAACTTTGAGAAATGTGTACAATTTGTTATTACTGATGATTAATCACATTACTAGGAAATTAGTGTTTTACATTTTCTTCAGACTGTGCCTTTAAATAGGAAGAACATCTGCTTAGCATTTTGTGCCAAATTCTATGCCAGATGATGTGACTGAGTAACTTTTCTCTCCTTTGTGTGTGTGTGTGTTTTAATTTAAATTGATTTGGGAGGCTGCAACTATTTCTTTGTCACATGGTTGCAATGCATAGTGGAGAAGTCTTGGTTTTTTGTGTAACTGTCACTTGAGTAGTAATGTACGTTGTAACCAAAAGGTAACTTTCCATCCTGCGTCTCCTCTCCCGTTCCTGCTTCTGAGTCTCCAGGGTTCACTGAGTCTCTCTATATGACCATGCAAACCATTGCTTAGCTCCCGCTTACAAGTGCAAACCCTTTTCCTGGGTTACTTCATTTATAGTAATGGCCTCCTGTTCCATCCAAGTTGCTGCAAAAGACATTATTTCATTCCTTTTGATGGCTGAGTGGTATTCCATGGCATATACAGTATATATCTCATTTTTAAAATACAGTTATCATTTGGTGCACTTCAGGTTATTTATCTATCTTTGTAGTTATTAATTAGTTATAATTGTAATTAGCATACAGTCCAGGTGCCGTTTTTGGTTAAATGACTTATTTTCCTTTGGGTAGATTCTCTGTAGGATCCATTGCTGGATCAAATGGTAGATTTACTCTCAGTTCTTTGAGAAATCTCCATACTGTTTTCCATTGAGGTTGTTTACATTCCCACTAACGGTGCATAAACATTTCCTTTTCACCACTTCTGTATCAGCATCTATTTTTTTTTTTACTTTATTACTGACCATTCTGACAGGGATAAGATATCTCGTTGTGGTTTTAATTTGCATTTCCCTAATGATTAGTGATATTGAGTGTTTTTTCATGTTGGCCATTTCTTGCTCTTCTTTTGAGAAATGTCTATTGATGTCTTTTGCTCACTTTTTAGTGGATCCTTTTATATTTTGGATATTAGCCCTTTGTCAGATGTGTAGCTTGTGAATATTTCCTCCCATTCTGTGGGTTGTCTCTTTACTCTGTTAATTATATATTTCTGAAGTCTAGACGCTTTTTAGTTTATTTAAATTCCATTTATTTAATTTGTTTTTATTTTATTTGCTTTGGGTTGTCTTAGTCATAAATTATTTATATAAGCTAATGTTGAGGATAGTTTAACCTAGGTTTTCCTCTAGAATTTTATGGTTTAAGGTCTGACATGTAAGTCTTTATCTTGAGTTAATTTGTGTATATGGAGAGAGATAAAGATCCTATTTTATTCTCCTGGGTTTATCCAAATTTTTTCCTTTTTTTTTTTTTTTTTTTTTTTTGAGACAGAGTCTCAGTATGTCACCCTTGCTAGAGTGTTGTGGTGTCACAGCTCACAGAAACCTCTAACTCTTGGGCTTCAGTGATTCTCTTGCCTCAGCCTCCCAAGTAGCTGGGACTACAGGTGCCTGCCACAATGTCCAGCTAGAGATTATCCATTTTTTGCAGCACCTTTCTTGAATAGGATGTCCTTTTCCCAGTGTTTGCTTTGTTTGCTTTGTCAAAGATCACTTGGTTGTAGTTATTTGACTTTATTTCTGTATTTTCTATTTCGCATTGGTCTGTGTATCTAGTTTTACACAGCTATCACACTATTTTGGTTACTATATTACCTTGTAGTATAATTTGAAGTCAGGTAATGGGATGACTCCAGATATGTTCGTTTGCTTAAGAATACTTTGGCCATTCATCCTCTTTTTTGGTTCCATTTAAATTTTAGGATTGCTTTTCTCTAATTCTGTGAAAAATGACATTGGTATTTTGATGAGAATTGCATTAAGTCTGTAGATTATTTGGAGCAATGTGGACATTTGGCAATATTGGTTCTTCCAGGCCCTGAACATGGGATGGTTTTCCATTAGTTTACACTGTCTGTAATTTCTTTCTTCAGGGTTTTGTGGTTGTCCTCATAGAGGCCTTTCACCTCCAAGGTGAAGTATATTCCAAAGCATCTTTTGGAGCTATTGTGGGATTAAGTTTGTGATTTGATTTTTAGGTTGACTTTTATAAGTATATAGAAATACTACTGATATACGTATGTTGATATAGTAAGCTGACATTTTACTGAATTAATTTATCAGTTCTAGGTGTCATTTGAAAGTGTCTTCACAGTTTTCTAGGTATAAGATCCTAGCTGTGGATAGATTGGGTGATATTAGAAGCCTCATTGTATGTGTTAGGAACACTCTCTATTTGTAATAATGACTTAGTTCTTCAGAACCATAAACCTTTCTCTTTTTAGAATTTTAAACAGACATTCATTCAGGAATTATTTTTTTTTCTTTGTTTAGGACCCAGTTCATGCAAAGTATCTTTTAGAACATAGTTCAAACCACAAAGATAGAAGCATGCAGAGTATTTTTGGTATCAGGTTATAGTCAGGAAGAGAGGTAGGGACCTGGAGACACCTCCCTGATAAAGGTGGCGATGCTATAAGCACTTGAAGGAGAAAATAAACAAATTATTGTGGAACTGGGGAAGAGAGAATTCATTCTGATTAGGGCCATATGAGAAAAGAATCTCGGGGAAATATTGTTAGGTATTATTCATCTTTTCATTGCCATCCTTTAATGATATTCATTCACGTGTATGTGTGTGTGGTTGTCTGTCTGTCTCTCTCTCTGTCTATCTCTGCATTGAAACACTACTACCAAGATGTTGACGTTGCCTAGACATATGAAAGCTTAAAGGAAAGAACAGCCATCTGTTGACACTGATCGAGGCAGGGACAGTTGCTACGTAGCCAGTATTTTCCCTTTCCTTTCCCTTTACTGCCAAATTCCTCACACAGGGTCTGCACCCTTCCCCGTCTCCTCCTTGACATCTGCACACTTTTACCCCATCCACCACAGTGAACTATTTTCTGGATGGTCACCCTTGACCCCCACATAGCCAGCGTAAGGACCCCTACTCATACTAATCCTCTTTAACCTCTGTGGGTTGGGACACACTGCTGATAGCCTTGACTTCATAAAATGCTTTACTTTTGGGAGACTATCTTTGATATAGCTTTTCTTTTATTTACCTTTCTTTTGATTAAACATAACAGATATTTTTCTCCGTCACTACAATACATTTTGAGAGGCAAAGAAACATGGTTAATTTTATTTCCTGTAAAGCCTACCTTGCTAAGCAGGTAGTAGGAGCTTTTTGAGTGTGTAAAGATGAATTTGGGGATGAATTGTATTGCTGGTACCCACCACAGGTTATTGACCATGCAATGCATAAGGGATCTGGGTAGGATTTTACTAATTTTTATCAGAAATGTCATGCTAGTACCATCTTCTACGTTAGATAGAGTGCTAAGTTTGCCATCTCCAAGGTAAGTGAGAGGATAAATGTCAGTTGGTATACGGCACCTGCACAAATCCTGTAAGAGCTAAAGGTATCGGCAGGCGTCTCTCTTTAATCCATTGTGATCAGTGCTGATGTATTTTTGTCCCAAGCCTTGTGTGTTCTTGAGAACCTGTCACCCTTTGGATTTATGCCTCCATCAGGTCACAGGAATTCTTGCCAAGGGTGTTCAGGACTAGAATTGTGTTTCAATGGGTTTCAAATTTTCTTTGCAAAGGCCCTTCCACATCCTATGGGTGCTTTACAGACTTCTGACCTTCTCCCGCACTGGAATAAATTCTTATTTCTGTGTAACTGTCCTTAATCTTGTTTCTCCTATCGACTTGCAGCCAGCTCCCAGAAAAGAAACACCTAGGATCAAGACATCTGCAGATAAATTCTACGTTTGACCTTACAATCCAATCGTTTCTCAACTTAAGTACAATTGATGCTTTGACCATGTAATTTATTATCGAGAGGGACTGTTGGTCTTACTATAGGATGTTTAGCAGCATTCCTGGCCTCTACCACCTGGACACCAGTAGTGCTCCTGATTATGACAATCAAAAAATATTTTCAGATATGCCAAATATCCACTGAAGGCAAAATTACCCTTTGTTATGAAACATTGTTATAATTCAAAATCATTGAAGTATAAAAGTCCGTCCATAACTTATGCTTTGAGAAATATATTGTTGAGGGATATCAGTTCTCCTTAGGAAAACATCAGAAAATTAGTCAGATTAGCAGCCAAATGGGGGATGGTAAAGGTCAGGAAAGGAATTGACAATTATGTGCTAGTAAGTGTCACTGCCACTTTGTAGAGATCGTTTTTCAGGGTGCCTATCTGTCATACAGAGGAGGTGAGTTTCAATCTCATGTCTGTCCAAACTTAGAATCCAGGTACTTTTCATAATACCATATGTTGTTATAGACAAGCAACTGATTCTCCAAAATAGGTTAGTGTATAGTTACGAAGATTGCATTTCTTACCTTAGTCGGTAATGTGGCATTTTGTGGTGGGCACATACTTCATTAAAGAAATGTCAGAAATGTGAAAAGCCTGCAAGTTCATTCAGATTTGAATATCAAATATATTTGGAATTCTTAAGGGGTTATCTCTTTGGGGCCGGACGCCGTGGCTCATGCCTGTAATCCCAATACTCTGGGATCCCAAGGGATGGGATCGCCTGAGCTCAAGAGTTCAAGACCAGCCCGAGCAAGAGAGAGACCCCATTTCTAAAAATACCCAGACATTGTGGCAGGCACCTGTAATCTCAGCTACTGTGGAGGCTGAGGCAAGAGGCCAAGAGTTTGAGGTTGCTGTGAGCTGTGACACCACGGCATTCTACTCCAGGGCAACTGATGACTGAGTAAGATTCAGTCTCAAAGAAAAAGAAAAGCTGTGGGGATTATCCCTTTTATGTGTTTTAATAAATTGTCTGCATAGAAACATCAGGCCTACCTGAAAGCCCATGCTGTTTACTGTTTGCCTAGACTTTGGTTCTTTTAGGACAAGTAAAGCAGCTAAGATATGATTTGAGAGTTGAGTGAGCAAAGGTGGGAACAGGGGTGATTTCTAAAAGAAAGGATGGCATGTAGAGAGAACCCCAAAACGTTGATGAAAGAAATTCACAGGTGGCGTAAACATGAGACGGCCAAGCCAGGTAGCAAATGAAGAGAAGGGCCGGGAAGCTGTGGACAGGCTGGGCTCAACGCCAGGTCTTTTTATGCTAAAATAGCTAGATCTGTTTTCATGCTCTAACCCTCTAGGGAGCCCTTGAAGAATTGTAAGCAATGACGTGTTTTGTAAACAGATCTTTGTTTTAGAAAAACAGAACCCTGCTCAGGAGGCTGAGACAAGATGATAGCGTGAGCCCAAGAGTTTGAGGTTGCTGTGAGTTATCATGACACCAGGGCACTGTACCAGGGCAAGAGAGTGAGACTCTGTCTCAAAAAAAAAAAAAAAGAAAGAAAGAGGGAGAAAAACAAAACTCTCTCGCTGTAAACTTTGAGTATTATGAATAACATATTACTACGGGTTAAAATTTGGACATTGGATTCGAGCTTATGTAAGGCACTGGGAGAGAAGATTTAAGCCACTGCTGGTGTAATCCAGTCAAGACAGTTTGAAGTTCTGCGGTGCCAGTGGTGACCTTTTATTTATTATTCATTCATTCATTTTTAAATTACTTTTTTGCTCCTAATTGAGAACTTCTCCACCTTTAATGTGCACCCACATCTCCTATTGAGATGCACATCCGGATGCAATTGGAGGCTCTGCATCTCTGAGGAGCCTCCAGATGAAGCAGCACTTCTGGTTCACACTCGGGGCTGTGAGGCGCCAGGATAATGGCAGCCAGTGTGCTGGGCGCTGGGAGAGGAAGGCCAGGCATGGAGTGTGGCAGATGTGACTCTGGCTGTCACTAGCCGTCCATTTATCTCTCTCTCCAGCATTGATGCCCTGTGTTACTCCACTCTGGCTCTGTATAGTGGACTTCTGCACCTCCGGGAGATCGTCCTCGCAGGTTCAAGTCCTGCAGAAAGAAATGACTCGCCACTTTGCCAGTAGTCTCGGTGAAAAGTCTCACGACGTTGCGTTGGTTTCTATGAGTCATATGTCTGCTTCTAAATAAATCACTGTAGTGAATGGACTGTGATATTGTGACCAGCCTGGCCTGAGTTTCCGCGTTCCTAGAATCGGGGTGGAGTCAACTCCACCACAAGTGCTTGGTCTGACAATGGAGGAAGTGTGACATCCCCAAGGGGCAAGTGAGCATTCTGAACAGAAAAAGGTGACTGTTTCTCTACTGCGTTCAAACCCAGCCCCGGCCAAAAACTGCAAAAAAAAAGAATTGGATCAGAAGTGTCCAAATGTTCTTGGTTTCTCAGGAATTTTTTTTAATGAAGGTTCCAGTCCAAAAGAAACACGTGGCAATTCATATTTGGTAGTTAGGTCCCGACAGTGAGATTTGTGCCTTCATCACTAAGTGGTGGTTGATAAACTAATGCAGAAGAAACCTCCCAAAATATGTATACACTTTAAGAAAGGAAAAACTGTATTAAAATCATAGTGTTCAATATATACTGATACCATTTGTTATTTTGTATGTCTTGCATCTCTCGTAATTGCAGAAGTCAAATATGATTTGAATATTACAATTTTAGTACAGTTTTTTTAATTTTTTGATATATTTGTTTCATTCTGAAACCACAATCACTTCCTAACTGGGATTTGTGCAACTGTTGGGCTCTCCACATCTTCTTGACCTTAGATTAGGATTGGACACTGCAGCCTTCATTTCCAGTTCTACACTGATTTTGGTGCAGTGGCTCTCTCTCTCTCTCTCTCTCTCTCTCCCTCCCTCCCTCTCTCTCTTTCTCCCTCTCTCTCTCTCTCTCTCTCTCCCTCCTCTCTCTCTTTCTCCCTCTCTCTCTCTCCCTCCCTCTTTCTCTCTCCCTCTCTTTCTCTCTCTTTCTCTCTCCCTCCCTCTCTCTTTCTCCCTCTCTCTCTTTCTCACCCTCTCCCTCCCTCCCTCTCTCTCTTTCTCCCTCTCTCTCTCTCCCTCCCTCTCTCTCTCTCCCTCTCTTTCTCTCTCTCTCTCTCTCCCTCCCTCTCTCTCTTTCTCACTCTCTCTCTCTCTCTCTCTCCCTCTCTCTCTCTCTTTCTCCCTCTCCTTCTCTCTTTCTCTCTCTCTCTTTCTCCCTCTCTCTCTTTCTCTCCCTCTCTCTCTTTCTCCCCCTCTCTCTCTATATCAGCAAGTACTAAAAACTCAGCTTTACAAACATAGGATGTTATTGAAAGAAATGAAATATGAGCACATTACTTAAAACTATGAAGTACCTAAGCCTGACTGTTGGTGTGGTCTCCAAAAGATATTGAATAGCATTGTTTTTCTCTAAAAATTTTAAAATATTGTGAGAGAACCTGTGAATTCCCCAAGGAGCCTTGGTGTGCAGATTGGACACCATGATATCAGAAATCTTGTATTTGTATTTCCTATTAGACATCTGTGCAGAGATTGAGAATGCCATGTTGGCTCGGTAGGTCAAGTCCAGGGAAGGGGTCGGGGTTGGTGGGCCATCTCAGCACAGAGGTCTGACTTTTTCTCCCTGGTGGTCGAGTGCTCTAGGAGTGCACTGCATATCTTCCTTTCTCTTCAATAGAAGAATAACTGTTGTCTAGTCAGCTGCCACACTGCTTCACAGTGCAATGTCTGTTTTACCCTTGAATCTGAATCCAATCTGTGTAATTGACATCTTATGTGGAGTAACCCATCCTAGTACTGTGTGTGAATTTTGCATTTGTGTTTTATTTAAAATAAGCAACAACAACAGTGATTTTTTTTTCTAAACTTGGGATCATTTAGATATTGGCTTAAATAACGAAGAGGTGGTAATCATGTATCTTTCATTTAGATTGGAAACCCTCTGACGCTTAAGACCTTGTTCCTTTAAATATATCCGTGTGTAGCATAGCTTAATTAATAATGATTGAGCAGAGGATGGCCTTTGATTCTGAAGTGATTTTGTTTCTTAAAGTAGTTACTGGAGTATTGCCCCCCCTTAATTACATTTTTCTCCTTTTTTGCTTGATTTTTAAGTTACAAGTTACAGTCATTAGGTGATGACTGTAACTCATCACCTAATCTATTCATCCTGCATTGAACCCAGCACTCCTGCTGATTGTGCAGAATAAAAGCCTCTTCTCACCTTTCATTTTCTCTTAGTATAACAGATACAGTGCATACAATTCATGCCCATGTTTTAACCGATACTTTGTCATCATTTCTTTGGTGTATATTAAGAGTGGAACATATTTTCTCCCATGCAGATTAATACAAGATAAAAGCTTGAACAGTTAGTTAATGGGTAATAAATATTAACCACCAAGGCTAGAGATTTCATACATATAAATATAGCAAACTAGGTGTGCAATACTTAAAATCGTGGCTGTTGGACATGAAATATTAACTTGTACCTTCAAATTTATTAGTTCTTAAGGCATATATTAAACTTTATAGAAGACTTTGAATGCCTTGCCTTTGAAGAAATGTTTGCTCCATTGAATGAATTTTCTATCTGCAGAAAAGTAATATATGAATAGATTAAACACTTTTATAAAATCAGCTATTACATAACAAGGAGGTGCTGTTTGAAGGTAGCTGTGTGATACAGAAAAGCATCAGCTGAGCTCTTAATACTACATCATGTTTTCCTTGGCTGTACATTACACCCTCGTTATTCACTAGAGAGGCTATAGGAGGAAAAATAAGTGTATATTGATTCAAATTTGGGGTTCATTCATAGCAGTGTGGGATAAGATGTTTCTGACAGAGAATTATCACTTGGCAAGGGTTAAACTTTAGGCCTTCATAAAAGGTAAAATTGTAATTTACTTAAAAAAAAATATGTTCAAGCATAATGAAAATTGTAGGATTTATACATAATTATTTTTTTCAGAACTTAAAGAAGATACTTTCAAAAGACATCCTTAAAAAATAATAATAATAATAATAGTCTGAAGCTGTGTTGAGAGATAGTAAAGCTTTTTACTGCATCCAAACTGGTTATAAAAAAAAAAAATCATTACAGATTGCATAACCAAAAAGGCAATAGCTAATGTAAATAATGTAGAACATTTAGGAGAAAAAAGCAGCATTTTTATGCAGAACAGGCACATACATTATTTATTATGCTGTATATAAACTGTTTTACAACTCTATTTTTGAGCATTTTTTTTACACTTGGAGAATGCAGGTAAAGAGGCTGGGATCTCCTGGGCCCTGAGTGCAGCTGCAGACAGTGTCCTTTAAAAGGGACAGTGCACCTGGCTCCCTCGCCTTTTTTGTGCCAAACAAGGAAGTGACTTTCTTTAGAGAAGAGGATCATAGTCCCATCCTTAGAAGAGGAAACTGGAACCAGATTTCTTATTAAAACTTGCAGTGGGGATTCTGAAGAAGCACTGAACTTTAGTTTATTCTAAACTAAATTTAACTGAGATTTCGGTAACCACCCATTCCATGCTGGAAAGAGATGGGAACCACAGAAGGTATACTTTCCATACCTTAAAAATCAAGCTTATTGCTAAGGATAAAGTGATCAGTTATTCTAAAGTCAGAAGAAACTGGACAGAAAAGTGAGCACTGCATTAGCAGTGAGTCAAAGAATCTTTCAAAGATTGCTAAAATTTCATAATGAAGTTTTGCAATTGCTCTCAAATTAACTACCAAATTATACCATTTTTGTATATTGCATTTAATGGTAAATTAAGATGGAAGGTAGTTGGTTTTTTTTTTTCACCTTCCTTTTCTGGAAAAAAAATCAAATATTTATTAACTGCTTTCTATTGTTGTCTTTCTCTTTGGAAGGTAATTTGTGGTCAGTGGAGCCCAGCAGGAAGCTCCTTCTCCTGCAGATGGCTGTGACATTTGAGAAAACCTTGGAGGATTAAAGGCACTCTAGTGCTCGCTGACTGCAAAGTCCTGACACAATTTGACAGTCCTAATCTGGGTCCTCAACTGATTGGATGACCAAGGGCACAGAATTCTCATCCAACTGTGCATTCACCATGCACACGGTCAGGGGTACTAAGAGTGTCCCAAAGTTTTGAGGACTGTTTTAAACAAAAGCATATAAACCTTTTCTTCATGGCATGTGCTTGGAAAGGGTCACGTCGATACCTTGTATGGATTTAAGAAACTGGCAATAATTTTGCATGAATGAGCACAGCATGCTATAAATGTCTTTACTCTTTATTAAGTAGGGTTTGCAAACAATCTAAATGGTTAAATGGTGGAGGAAACTATAGAAACTGATCTCAGTGAGCAAAGCCTACCAAATCTAATTATATATTGTCCCCCATCTGCTACAATATGATAACAGAATTAATACAATTACTTTCAGAATTTTGAAGGGAAAAAAAATCTTTTGAAAAAAAATTGGATACATGTGGCAAATGTGTGCGTAGGAGAGAGAAGACCAGGAGCAGGAGGGAGAATCCCGTCTCTTCTTTATTGTTTAAAATAATTTGAAAGGTGTTTTTCTTAATTTTTCAGTTATCAAGTTTTGGTAAGGTGATTTTATTGTTTTAGCATTTTAATTATGTCCACTGCAGCTTCCAGAATTGCCATGGCAACAGGTGTGTAATTACCAACATTGCACATGGCTTCAACGTGTGATGCGTTTCTTCTGGCTGAATGAATATCAAATCCTACTGCTTAACACTTTGTCTATTAGTAAACAGATAAGGCTTTGGCCTTGACTCCTAAATTGATCCTGCTTCTATAGATTCCTTTAATTGCAAAGCCACTGAATGGGAGTGATTTGTGCCTTTGAGGGTTTTCTGATTTTATTAGAGCATGACAGAAAATCTAGTTTTATTTGACGAAAAAAATGTGTTTAATTACTGTTCACATTTCCTTTTGTAGAATCACTTCAAGAGAATATAGTGCTTATTGTTTTTAGTTGCAAGTGGTGTTTGTTTATGACAGATGATATTTTTAAAAAGGTACTTTCTTGAGAACAGCTTGCCTTCTAAATGCTGCTTTTCCTAACAAATGCCAGTGGTCCTTATATGAAGAACATATGATATGAAAACCTTTTAGTTAAAACAGAAATACACTCTTCTAATATCAACTCAAAGAAGAAAGTATAATCCAGGATTTTTAAGTGAAATTTAAAATTTACATTGTTTCTAATATTACAGGTGATCTTTTCAGACTGAATTCTACTTGTAAGTAAGCAAGAGGGTGATATAGTTTTCAGATCATCTTTTGTATCTCTGTTATCAAGCTCAAAATTTTACTTAATATCTACTGAAAGAGATAATGGTTTACTATTACTATCACAAATATTAAATCACCCAGTGTAACTGATTTATAAATCTGGTGCATACATTTGACTGATAACAATGAGACTTTTTAGGAGCTAGCATTATAAAAATATGTTTAAAATACGTGGATTAAACAGAGATGAACATACTATTGTTCAATAGGAAATAAATGATTAAAAAGGTAGACGTTTTATTCAGGAATGCAATTCAGTATCTTGAAATGATTAAATAAACCTAACAATGTTAGAACAAAAGCCTGTAGAGGAAGATGTCTTTAAAACTTAGAATCTAGTCACTCGAATTTCAAGAATAGATGATTCCATACAAGGCTACATGTGACGGCCTTCTACGCTTTTTCTTCCTCTCCTCCCAGGCCAAATACCCTAAAAGGTGGTGTCATTCTTGAATTCTATAATCACCAAATTTTAGTTTTAGTGTATTTCCACTTTATCTAAGACAGGTACTAAAGTTCAGTTTACCAGCAGTAAAAGACTAGATCACCAAGTTATGTATTGGTGCTTGGTGAAATGTAGCCTAACACGATCCATTCATAAGATTGGCAATGAAGAAAAAAAAATGAATGCTTTATTCACACAAATGGGCTAACATTCCTGAAATACCATCCAGTGCATTTAAAACCATTAAAAGAACAGAATGTACTATTTTTCTAGACTTATTTCTCCAATATTTCCCTCCATATTATTTATTCTAGTTACATTTAAACTACTTTTTTTTTTTATTTTAAAGAAAAGATAAACACACACACACACTCAGCCTACGTCTGCAGACCTCCCTTTAATGGATCTCTGCTGCTGTCAGCCATTGTTTCATTTGCTTGCGGCTGCTCAACTGTGCAAGGTTGCCTGGAAACGCTCCTCCGTGCAAAGCTCTTCAGCTACTTTCCATACCTCCCCGTTCAAGGCTTAAAGATTCGGGGACTCCAACCACTGGCCTCTCTCTTTGAAATCCCCTTAGTAAACTAACGATCTTGCGAAAGTAGAAAACAGAAAAACAGCTTCTCAACAGGGCACGCAAGTTTAAAACGAAGGAGAAGCTTCAAAGAAATGTGTTAATGTTGTTAAAAGTTAAAACAAATCAAAATGTTCTGCTCAAGTGAACTCAATGTAAAATTCTGTTAGATCAACCTTTTGTAGTGTGTCATATGAATTGGCAATATTTTAAAATAACATCTACCGCAATCTCTCAGCCTGGAAATTGTATGCTGTTCCCACCAAGGCTGTATCCTATTTCCAATACCTCTTTAAATTGGGAAAGATTCAAAGCCAAATGCCTTGATTTGGAATTTTAATGCCTGTATTAAGTTTTAAAATGAGCACCTTTATTAGGTAGCAGAACATGATCTTTATTAACTTTTTTCCTTAGTTATACTAGTTAGACTTACTCTCGAGAGGCTTTTTATAAAAGTGGTGTGTTATTTCACAATACCAAGATAGTTGAACTCACTGGTCTTTGCCATTGGGTCATTTTCTTTTTTGCATTAGAACTCATGTCACTTTAACAGTAAATTAGGAATGAAAAACATGAGAGATATACTTTCTTTTCCATTATAAATTAAAATTCTTAATTTTGAAGTCTACGGTAGGGATATGACATCATTGTGCCTGAGTTAATTATACGTCAGTACATAATGCCTATATATCATTCCTAGCTTTAAAAGATTCTTTTAAAAAGTAGTGGTAGGTTGTTTTCAGTCTTTTTCTTTTGTTTATAAGTGCTTTGAAATTACTGGTTTGTGATATGAGATATGAAAAGAGGAATGTGCTCTGCAGTGTTTGAAAGGCGTGTTATTATCAGATACGCTTACCGAAATTTAAAATTGTTATTAGACTTTGTCTCCCTAATAGCTTTTTCCCCAGTCTACTTTTATATTCTGAATGTCATAAATTTTAATTGTAGAATGTTAATATTGCCAAGGACATACCTTTTTCCAGCCCTCTCTTTGTAGATTACATAAAATAATATACAAAATAGTACCTACTACTTCATTAGTAGATACTGAAGCTTCTCTAAAAAATCATGCACAAACTTATTTTTTGAATACTTCATCCGAACTTATTTTTTTAATACTTCGTCCGAAGATATTGAAAGAAGTACTTCAATTGATGTGAAGATTTTAATCGCTGCCGGAAAGAATGTTAAGGTTCTTTATCATGCTCATTTTTAGTAAATGCTTTTATGACTTCTGGTCGGTTTACTGATTTTTCTTTATTTCTCATTGTTTTTGAGGTTGAGGACATAAATCAGTGTCCATGAAAATCGGAAATATTCTTTCAGATTCTGTTTCCCTTTGTACCTCATGAGCCTGTGTGTCCCTTAGGATAGATCACTACATCTGCTTGTCAGTTGCTGCTAAAAGGTTTTCAGTTAAAGTAAGTTATATCTCAGATATTGTAAGGTGATCGGACTAGTTTTATTACTTAGCTTATTGGAAGTAAAGCAGAAGTATAAGGCACAGCCATATTGCTATATATGTAAGCAGGCAAACCTGCCATATGTTTAAGGCAAAACAATTAGTTTGGGGGTATAAGTCATGGATAATGAATAGAAATTAGGGTGGAAGTCTGATTTGTATGTGAGCTTTAATGGGTACAGCAAGTGTAATATCAAAATAAGCTTATAATCATGATTTTGAAGAACTTGTCAAGAAATGGATTAGACAGAGAGCGAGGTGTTTGGGTCCTTATCGTGCAAGACAATCTGTGTCCAAGATGCCTTACGTATTTTATCTCACTTAATCCTAGGACAAGGCCTATGACTTAGACAGCATTGTTCCCATTTTACAAATTGAAGAACTTACAAATTGAGGTTAATTAGCCTCAATAATTTCTAATTCCAGAGGAATCGCTTTCCCACTGGTCATCTAATTCCTAATTAATATGGAAAGAGATAATATCTCTGATGCGATGTCATCATCTTAGAGGTAGATAAACATAAAATGCCAGAGATTCGGGTGTTCAAATCAATAGTGCACTGAAGAATAATACTGTATTCACTATGTGAAAGAGAAAGCAAAAACCAACTAAAGCACGACATTTCTATAAAATTGGGCCAAGCATTTTGAGGTCTCAACCCAAATAGGCAGGAATTGATAGATACAATGATATTTCAGTGGAACCCAGGAAAAATATCAGATCTTTGAAAGTCATAACTTGCTAAACCCACAGGAACAGATCCAAAGATAAGACACGATTTCTGCCCCTGTGTACTTGGTACCCATCAAAACCACAGTTACAAAAGTCAATATAATTTACTCTGGTTATTTTGCAGGCAGAGTCTAGTACACTGTGGGGACATGGAAGGCCACACAGAACAGGTGACATTTGAGTGGGTTATGGGAGAACGGGTTTGACAGGGAGTGGAGTGATAAAGGGAACTTTAGGTGGCACCGGTGTGTGGCCAGATCCACATGGCCACACAGAGAACGCTGAGTTTTAATGAGTAAGCTGGGGGTTCTGATTAAATCCAGGAGCCAGGATCACAGAAAGCCTTGCATGGCCTTCTAAGGTATTTGGACGTTCCCTTTTTGGCTATAGAGATCTGTAAAGCACTTATATACCAGTGATAGACAAAAAATATTCAGATTCATATGCCAAAAAGATTACATTTGTGGCAATCAAAAGAATATAGGACGGGAAGAGAGACTCGGAGTCAGCAACAAGGGGTAAGATACTAATACTTTAATTTAAGGAAGTTAGGATCAAGTCATGTTTTTGTTTTTCTTTTTAAGCTCAGGTCTTAAACTAAGCAGATGAATAAGACTGGAGGAGAAGGACTCAGGAAACTTGAATTAGTGCACTCAACTATATTTTCAGAAATATTATGAAGCTGGTGGCTGACATACAAGGCAGTTGGGTTTATTTTTTTTATTTTTTTGTAAGTAAACAAGGAATACTTTTATGGAAGTGGTAAGGAAAAAGCCAGCTCTGAAATTTGGGAGAAGTCAGTTATCCTTATGTTTAATAGACCTATGAAGATTTCAAGTAGGAAGCAGATTCATCGTGGTTGGAGTGGATGGCTTGATAGAATGAGAAAAAGAAAACTAAGGTAGCTTTCCAAGAGTGGGAATGCGTTTTAGAGTTGCAAAGGTCAGTTGACAGTTGAGAAGAAAGTATATTCAGAGAGCAGCACAGTGGAAAAGAAAGGTGTAGTCACAAGTTATACAGATGAAAGATGAAAGATTCTTCACCCCCCCCATCTCTGCCCACGTAGCAGGACCCTGCTCTCTCCTCTACACTCCAGTCAAGCTGCGCTGAAAGCGGTGTAGAGATAGGACGACTTCACAACCTCCTCTCTTTTCTCTGCTTTAAGTCTTCCCACGAAATAGAAAGTTCAACAGATGTTAATGGAGCACCTATTACATGTCCCTGTTTAATTTTATTTCTCCACTGTCAAAAGCTGAACAGAGGATCGCCCATCTGTTAGTGGGAGTTTTAGAAGTGTCTGACCTCTAAATGGTTTCACCACCTCTGTTCATTCCAGATAAATGCAAAAGGGCTTTAAATATGGATGAGAAAAGCCTCAGGAACCTCACTTATGGATATAAAATTTCTTTTGGGCAAGTTATTTTTAAAAAGGAAAGGGGGGGTGGATAAGAGGGTTGGAAAGGAAGAATAAAAGAAAGAAACAAGGGAAGCATGAATCGCATAATGTTTTCTTTCGATGCCTGTCAAATTAAAGCAAATCCCCAAATTTTTGGAAGTTCTATATCCTTGGGTAGGTTGTTTAAACTCTTGGGAATTGAGAGTCCTCTTCTATAAACTAGGTAGATTTTATCTGTAATTTGCAAAATTGGCCTTTTTTACTTAGTATCAAGTTCTCAGTGTGAAAAGGTACCTTGTAAATTGTAATACTCAGAGTAAGTCACTTTTCTTTATACTGTGAATCCTTCAGGACAATGATTTTGACTTTATTTTGTACTTTACAGAGAACATCATGCAGAAAAGGTATAGAAGAATTAAACACAATTGTTATAAAATGGTGTTAATTAAGAGGAAGTATATGTGATTAAATTAAAGCCAAGATTTTGTAAGGCAGCTGAATTAGAGTTAATGAAATTTATGAAAAACTGTCCATGGTACATTCTATGCTCTTAGAATGAAAAGTATTTGAACTGAGATGATATTTTTTAATAGCACTATTAGTGAGGGCTGGTTAATGTTCTAACCACATTACGTGAATGAATTTCTTTGTTCCTTAAAGTCACCTGATGTTTCATTGGAGTTTCATTTATCCTTAGGGGCATTCTGAATTTTACAGAACTTTTTTTTTAATTCTTAGTAGTTTTTTTAATTTATATTAAGCCTCCTTAGGTGAGTGATTTTCAAAATTGTGCCCTGATTGTGTGAAAATTTCTTCAGATTTCCAGCGGACAGCCTGATTAGCATAGGCTCCCCCCTCCAATCCTCCCCTTCCCATCCCTCCACTTCTGGCACTGGGAAAACCTCCGAGGTAGGTGAGGGTGTGCCAAAGAGATGGATTGATTTCATTAGGAAATTTAAACCATTTTATTATAGTCCTATATACCTAACATAAAGCTAACTTAAAACTGGCTTGGAGTCGTTTGGAAGCAGAGGGTAGGTAAGTGGAGGAGGAGCCAGCACAGGACATCCCTAGAGAATCTAATGTGGGTACCTGAGAATATGGGGTTCTGACTCTGGCCTTTTACTGGACATGGTGAATTTTGTAGGGAGAAGAACACCTTGTTTATCATGGTTTAATTTTCTAAGCAGATTTACAGATTTTCAGTTTTGATGTGGTTTATAGGCATTCAATTAAATTGATTTTATATTAATTGATATAAAATTATATACTATTTAATTGCATGGTTAAAGATTTATATTTAATTATATATGCATCAATTTTATATAATATGCTTTAAAAAATTGTATCTTGTTTTTTTATGTCTTTAATACAATGTTTTATGTAGTGGTATTTTTGTTTGTTTATTAAATCATAGCTGTGTACATTAAGGCAATCATCAGGTACAATGTGCTGGTTTTATATACAATTTGAAATATTTTCATCAAACTGGTTAATAACTTAGCCTTCATGGAACTTTGTACTTTCCCGTTAGTCCCCCGCAAAGTCTATATTCTCTTAAAAATAGACTTTCTAATAATTTATAACTATATTAAAATAAATATGCATGAAAAGTTGTGTTTTTCCTGAATAGTAATCTTGAAAGTTTTGCTTTCTTACTTTTTATAAATTAGTAAATTTTAACCAAATACTTCTGTTTTAGGACTTAAATATTGACTGCTATTATTTTTCTTAATATTAAAGTGTTTCTAAGAGGAATGGAAATATTTAAGAGAGTTTAATGTTTATAAATTGCTTTGGAACTGGGTCTGTAGGTTAAGTACATTTTCAAATACTTAAACAATAACAGCACTTAGGGCTTATTGAACCATGATAGTAATAGCAATCAAGTAAAAATAGATATTGAAACTAGATTTTGCTTCTTAGGCCTAATTAAATATACATAGGTTTTAAAAATGGGTAATTTATAGTGAATCTTATGAGCAAGTAAATAGACTAAACAACTGGACATTAAAACATGAAAAAAGACAAATATTTGTGATTTATGTCATTTTCTTAGTTTGAAACATATGTGATCTTTAATATATACAACTAAAAATAAAAATATACTAAACTGGAATGCCATTTTGAAAACAAAATAAGACAAAGATATATTCCATTAATACACAGAGATAATTTATACTATACTGATATTTTTGCCTTACCGTAATTGTTTCTGCAGACAACAAGAATAAGCAGTAGAGAATTTACATCTATGTTTGTTAATTTTGTTTCTTTCCTTGGGTTTCACTTTCTCTCATGGTAATTCAAAAAAGTGGGAGCACCTGTTTTCCGTTGCGCTTTCAGTTTGGGTAAATTCTTACAAGCTAGCTATGTGTTTCTAAGGAGAATCTGGAAGTCTGGGGGAGGTTTATGATAATAATAATCATAATAATTTAAAGTGCAGTCAATAAAATGAATTCCAGGAAGACTTCCTCAGAACCCATAAAGAGAAGGTGAGGAACAGACTCACAAACTTCCTGTGCAATTTTAAAAACTTTGGGAATCACATTTATGAATAAAGAAATCTGTTCACTCATACAAGGATCCAGAAGGGGAATGCTGAAATGTAAAAGTTGATATTAAAATCTAGGCAGCATGTATTTTCCTACTACAACTTATAAGAGACCAGATCATCATACAGTTTGCAACGAGCAAAAGTATTTCTATAGTATCTTCTAAAGGATTGCTGTGAGCTGTGGACACTGGAAGAAAAACTGTTCATGCTTGAAAAACTGCAAAAATGCTTTTGAAGTAATGTTTCCAAGTGTCTATTTTAAATTAGCAATAGCGCTAGTTATTTTCTTGTGTATCTGTCAAAAAAAATCAGATCAGAAAGGCCATCTACAATCGATTTTTCTACTTGAAAGAAACAAGGAAGGGAAAGTTGGTCTTTGCTCTTTTCCATCACGGTATTATGCCTGCCAGCTTGTGTGCAAATCATTTGCTCTGAAAAGCAGACTTTACACTTGGAGAAATACTCGGATGGAGAATGTGCCCTGTGGAGTACTTAGAAATGGAATAGTGCAGTCACAAAGCCAGCTTCCTGCGTCCTGTCCACCTGTGCATATGCAAGTGTAAGCTGATTTTTTAATAATGACTTGAATAAGTGAAAAAAGATATCCATTTCAGAATAGGTGGAAAGTTTGCCCACTAGCTCTCTATTATAAATTTGGAAAGAAAGCTGAGCTGCCTGTTTTAACAGATAATTAAGAATAATAAAATCTAAAAAACAACTAAGTCATATAACTTAATAGTCCAGCAGTAACTGGATTCTACGTTTGTTTTCTAGTCCTCACATTTCTTTAACTGCAAAAATTCTATGCTTAATACTTCCACTGTCATTTTGGGTAATTATACATATAAGTTTTTCATGTGAGATGTTTTCCAGCACTGAAGGTTATTTTTACACAAGTTTGAGCCTCATTTTCTCTTATTCATATATATAAATTAGCCAGTGCAAACAAATAGCTTCTATGAAAATCCAGAAGTTTTCAGGGCTCTACTAACGGATGATCGGCTATGAACTTTAAACCCAATATATTCTTAAGTCAATTTTAAAAATAAACATTCAGAGGTAAATTAAAAGCACAAGCAGGTCAGAAAATCAACCATTGTCAACTGTCGTGTGCCAAGAAATTCCTCCTGATGTACAAAGGGTACATCTGAAGGCTTCTCTCACTATTACCAAGTGACTAAATCAACTCATCAAAATAGCATGTTTCATGGAAATATCTGTGTAGAAATTTTATACTCCCCTGAATAAGATCACAATCTTTAGAGCCTCATTTTGGTCCCCCACCATCTAGTGACAGGTCCCCCACCTGTCTCTTTCTGGCTCCTGCTCTCACTGCTTCACGCCCCTTACTTAACTAACGTCTTTATTGATGATGGTCATCCCCAAAATGCTTAAAAAGTTCGGCACAGGTACCAATTACTCAGAACTGGCATTTGTATATCCTATGTGTTTAGCTGCTGGATATCAGTTCTAATTTTTCTTCACACATGCTCTGTCATTTCTAATATCCTTGTGTCTCATAGGGACCAATCACATAGCTGAAGATATCAACACGCAGTTGGTCTTTATAGAGGAAAAAGTCTAGAGAGATAGGGAGGTGGTCAGAAGTCGTGTGGGGTGGTCCGAAGTCATGTGACTCCTCTCAGATGCCTCCAGGGACCGCTCTTTCTGCCTCTCTGCTGCACACTCTTTAGAATGTTGACTTCTGTCCTCCTGACAGTCAGCTCATGTTCACATTATGGGTGTTGTGCCTCTAACTTCTCATCTATGTTCAAGATTGGAAGGAAAAGAGAGGCAGAATGGAACAGGAGGAAAAGGCTGTGCCGACTTGAAATGTCTTTTTTCTTTTCCCCTTTGGGGTGATAGACCCTTTCTCATAAACTGTCTCCAGCTGTCATTGGCCAACACTTTGTTATGGCTGCCCCTGCCTAGAAGGTGTCCAGAGAGAAGGGAACGCGAGGGGAGTGGATGAGTGGGAACACAGTGCAGGCTACGCTGGTTTTTGCTCACATTCATCCTGCCCCTTGGAAGGCCCTTTCTCTCATCTCTCCTGAGCCTTCCCTCCTCATCCTGTGGGGGACTGCCCATTTTCTCCAGTTCTGAGCAGCTCCTTACACTTCCCTAGGGAATAGCAATTTTAATCTTTATAATAAAAGGCAAAGTAACTGTCATTAGTTCAATGTAGCTTTGTCTTAACCTTGAAGTCAGAGACTATACTTTAGGATTCACAACACTTACAGTCACAAGGGTCAAAAAAATATTGTCAGGGAGTTTATCCCACAGTTTATTGGTTCATGTCCCCTGGAAGTTCAGGGGTTGTCTGGCTTTAGGGATGTCTGGAGCCAGAGGCTGAAGTGCTGGGCCCAGTGTCAGCTCTGATGTCTCCTCTCATTCTGCATCTCATCCATCCTCCTGCCCCCTCTTCCTCCTCTCTTCTCCCCCCTCTTCCAGTGCTTTTTCTTTTTCTTCTCTCCCCTGCTCTTTTTTCTACTTTCCTCTGTTTTGTACCCTTCTGAAACAGGTTCTCAACCCATCGTACACTGTGTTGGAGATAGCCATTTGCAGCTCTTATCTTTCCTGATTTTTCATTATGCTAGAGTGAAGGAGTCCCTCTGTCTCCAAAAAGGTCCTCATCACTTATTTGGAAAGGAATGTGATCAGCCTTGGTTGGCCACATTTCTGCTCTTTAACCAATCACCGTGGAGGAGAATAGAATAATGAGTTTGGCATGCCCTAGGTCACGTGACCATTTCAGTGGCCCAGAGGCGGCTGAGGCACCATACTTGACAATCTCACCCAAACCAAGTGTGATGTTGGGGGGACATGCTAGAAAAGCAAGTGGATAGGTATTTGACCTGGACCAGAATTTCCCAGTCATCATTCACTGCATGCCTGAACCTCTAGCAAAATAAGTCACAGCTCAGAGGCTATTTGAGGAAGTGAGTGGATAAGATACGGGAAGAGCTCAGCTGACCTATAAGAAAGAGGAGAAAACTGGGTAGTGCCTCAGGGTTTCATCACCTGTGTGTAGATAATATAGGACTATTTTATGTTTTAAATTCATGTAAAGCTGAGTCATTCAAATTTTAAAAGCAAGAAAATGCAATATAAAATAACATTAAAAAAGTATATCCTGTCAACCATAGCTCTTTCAGCAAATGTTTATTGTGTGTAAACTCTATTCTAAGGCAAGAATTAGATGGCGCTTCATTCTTATGGTGGCAATAATTAAGATATTTCTCTGTACTTAATAATATCTTAAGCTGACAGAAACATTAGCAGTTGATATGCAGTTCTGAAGTAAGCCAGATTGTGGGAACTCTTTGTCTCCCTAAAGCTTTCTTGTAAAACTATTTAGTGTTGTATTTGAGTTCAGTGTATGGAAATTAGCAGCTTAAGAAAATGAATTCAGATATCTATACTCAGTTATTTTAAACCAATGAAAGAGGCATCTGATGCATTTTTGGATCTCTGAGAAAACAGCATAAACATAGAACTCAAAATCAGCTTAGATTTGTTCATTTTAGTTCTTGTTCGTGCTGTAGGTTAAGTTCTAAAGTGAAATATTTTAGCATTTATTTCTCTTGAGTTTCTTTCTTTTGCTACAAAGAACTCTGTTTGCTCAAAGTCCACTGTCCACAGCCCCTGTCTTCACCATCTGTATTTGGGATGAGCAGAGGCTGGGCTTTGCCTCTTTGTTATTGCTACGTCTTATCTTCACCTCTCCAGAAGGCAGGCGGACTCTGGTAGGCAAAAGTTGCTGAGACAGGGTCTACTGGAGGGGTAACAAGGCCTGCAGATTATTTCAGGGGGCCCTTGTTGGATGAGCGGTCTCCTCCCTTTTCTGTTTTAAAGATTGATTGGATTGTGAAGACAATAAAGCTACTCTTTTTTTTTTCCTTACTTTCTTTTTTCCATTTTTGAAAACTTGACAGTTGTGTACAATAAGTCTTGCTAGATAGATGGTGTTCCTCTGCTTGTGTTCCATAAACATGGATCTCGAAGAAGAGAAACTTTTAGTGGGATTCTTTGCATAATTAAGCTAAAATTAATTATGCAATCCAGCTCTGTATTGGTAAATTTTTTAGTTTTTGAAACAATGGCATGAGATAGAGAAACATATAGAATGAAATGAGGAGATGCAAAATGATTTCTAAGATTAGTCATTTAACACACTGATTTAGATAAAAGTTTTTAATAGCCCTTTGGAAAGAGAAATTTCTGAATACAACTTCCTGCCCCTTTTTGTTAAAGGTGTTCTAAAATAATTATATATATAGATGATAAACTATAAGGGTCTTTCTGTATTTTAGCACTTAAGGTAGATGCCATTAGAACAAGTTAATGAGGTTTCCTAGCAACGACTTTAATTTTGCTTAAGTAAAAATCAAATAAATTCAGCATAAAATTGGAACATCTACTTTGTGTGTTGGAGTTTTGCTGGGAAATGAAAAAAAATCGTTTAAAGTAATTCCTGTAATTGAGACTTTTACTCTAGTGGTGAGAGTTTAGAAAAGTAGAGAATGGCCATGATACTTTTTGACAGGAGCTCTCAGAGCAGCAAATATGAGGAATTCAGGAACCTCTGCTTTTGACATCATTTGCTCTAAGGAAGTGTTTTATATCCTGACTCTAATTTTAGCTGGGCCCTTGGGCACTCGTAGCGTGACAGAAAAGATATTTTTTCCCTCCCATAATGAGGTTGTTATTTACACATCACACTCAGATGTAGAAAAACACTATTCTATTTTATTTACCATCATCCTGTACTCAATGATGGAAATAGAAAACAACTTTGCTAACTAAAGCTATTTCAGCCACTTCTGAGTTATATTTTTCTTTTTCAGAAGACTTCAATGGCACTTGACTAAATCCTCAGTCAATTTATTTATTTATTTATTTATTTATTTTACTGTTTGGGATTCATTAAGGGTACAAAAAACCAGGTTACTTTGATTGCATTTGTTAGTTAAAGTCCCTCTCATAATATGTCCCACCCTCAACGAGTATGTCACACACCATGACCCCACCCTCCTTCCCTCTCTTTTCTCTCCCCCTACCCCCGCTTCCCACTCTCTGCTCTCCCCTTACCCCAACCCCTACCGTGTACTAGGTTATCAACTATCCACATATGAGAATTGAGTACATAGGATTCTTGCTTCTCCATTCTCATGATGCATTATTAGAAATAATGTGTTCCACTTCCATCCAGATTAATACAAAGGATATAAAGTCTCCATCTTTTTTAATGGCTAAATAGTATTCCATGGTATACATATACCACAGCTTATTAATCCATTACTGGGTTGGGGGGCATTCGGATTTTGGTGATTATAAATTGAGCTATGATAAACAGTCTAGTGCAAGTGTCCTTATGATAAAAGGATTTTTTTCCTTCTGGGTAGATGCTCAGTAATGGGATTGCAGGATCAAATGAGAGGTCTAGCTTGAGTTCTTTAAGGGTTCTCCATACTTCCTTCCAAAAAGGTTGTATCAGTTTGCAGTCCCACCAACAGTCTAAAAGTATTTCCTTCTTTTCACATCCATGCCAGCATCTGAAGCTTTGAGACTTTTTTTTTTTTGGAGACATAGTCTCACTCTCTTGTTGTCTCCCTGAATCCCCAAAGAGATGTTTCTGGACAGAACCCAGAGCCAGAGGTATTTGGAGTCTTCTCCCCCCAATCTCACCATGCCCAGTTACAAAGAAGCTGTTACTCGGCCACCTTCTTGGTCCAAATCCTTCAATCCTCAGTTAATTTAAAGTTCATATTTCATGTCAGGAATATTTCTTCTCTAAGTGAGTCCACATTCCTTTCTTTCCCTCCAGTGAGCAGCGCTGAGATCCCGTGTCCTTGTGAAGACAGAGGGAGGCCCTTCTGGTCCATGCTCTTTTTGCCCTCATTGATCTCCTCTGGGGTCTGCTTGCCTGCTCTCTTGAGTTCTTGTTCACGAAGGTCTGGCGCTACAGGATTGTAATACTGACATGTGGTGTTGAAGGCGGTGCTTCCTTTGCCTCTGACTTTTGAGACCCATGGTTTATAGCCTGGGCCAGGCACCTGTGGCATGCAAGCAGAATCCTTGTCTTCTTCTACTCATTGTCTAAGGCTGGCAGCTGTAGTCCTGTAATATCAAAGTTGAGCAGTTGTGACAAAAACCTTATGGCTTTCAAAACCTAAAATATTTACCCTGTCCTTTTATAGAAAATAAATTTTGCCAAGTCCCGATCTGAATCCTCGGATTGTCCGTTCCCTGTTTTTTTGCCCTTCCTCTTGGCACGTTTCATCTTCTCCGGGTCACGCAGGCGCGGTTTGGTCTCCCGCCCAGAAGCCCAGGACAGATGGGATTAGGCAGCTATGTTAGGTGTATCTGGAGAGACATCTTCATCCCTCTCCCGTGTCACTACTTCCATGTCACGCTGGACGTGGAAGGCAGCAGGGCACTAGCCCACTCTCAGCCTCTCTCTGCCGCATCTGCACTTAATGTTTTCACCCTCTTGGCAGAAGGTCTTTGGTATCTTCTAGTTATGTCCCTTGTGAATCTCCTTTCTTCCTTCCATGAAAGGCTTCTGCTTAATATCTGGAGGGAACTTTCCTGACTTGAATGGTTCTTGGAGTGTATTCGATGCCTGCAACACCACATCATGAGGACTTTTAGAATGAAAATAGCTGGGCCCCACCCCACACTGACTGAATCAGAATGTCGGAAGGAGGGCCCCGACAAGCTGTGCTCTCGCAAGCCCCCCAGGTGATGGCAATGTCTGCCAAAGTTGGAGAAGCTCTGCCTTACGTCATATCTGGCACTGAAACTAGATGATCTGAGTTAGCCAGATTTCATTCTTGATGTGTGAAAGAGAGTTTTCAAAAATGTAGAAAACCCCTTTCTCTTTCCTCAAAGACTGGCTGGAAGAGACTCAAAAATTCTGTTTTGGAAATTGAATATTTCAATTGATTCTTTTTCTCCTTACATTTCTGCCCTACTAATTCCTTCCTGATGCAATCAATGCCTCTTGTTAAATAGAGCTAACCATTCAAGGAAGTGTCCTATGGAGAAACATCTCATGTTTCAGAATAAATGCTCTTCTGTGCACTCGCGATATAAATTCACCTAAATGGTAGAGAACATGGCTGAAGTCATTGACATATTTGCTGCAATTTAAACTTTGGCCTTGTAAGTGTGACAGTGACTCCAAGATTGGAAGCTCCTTAACTCTGCTCTGGGCATCTCAAAGTTAAAAAGTGTGAAAAGTAATTCATTTATTCCTTCTCTTTCCCCTCAAACCATCCTTTGTTTCCCAAATTTTCCACTTCGGTGAATGGCTATGGGGTAGTAACTGTAACAGTTTTGGAATAATTAGTTTTTGAACTAATTTGGATTCAAATGCCAGTTTTATCCTTACTTATTAACTTTGTGACCTTGGCAACCACCATCTCCAGGTATACATTTTCCTGCAAAACAGAGGAAGCCCCAACTTCCACAGATAAATTTCAATCTTTGGGGAAAACATGAGCCTCATAAATGGTATTTATTTTCCTCTGCTTTCCCCTTCTCAACTCCACTTGGTAACCAAGTCACTAGGTGTCACTGTGCATTCTCCTTCCGAAAAGGCTTTTGAATATTATTTCATCCCCTTCCTGAGAACAAAGTCTCACTGCTAATAAAGGCCATCTTCAGTTATTTGAAGGATGATGCTTTGTGCGCTTTTCTTTGTGCTTTCTAACTCTACTCAGGGCATCCCCTTGAGCTACCATTGTGGTTTTGCTGTTTTGTGTCTGTGGAAGAGCACCATATCTCAGAGGCACCATGCACCTGTCAGCTAGACCTGGGAGAGGTCTGGGTACACATTCGCACTGAGGCACACGGGCACGCTCTCATACTCACACATATGCACGTGTTCACACTGCCCACTGTGCCACTGACATGCACTGGCAGCAGTACACAAATTTACACTCGTACACACACAGAGAGGATACAAACTCAGAGAGATCACTCCACTATACATACCCACTCACATCAACAATTGAATATTTATATCTTTATTATGATGAAAGGTCAAATCATTTTTTTTCTCTGATAGAATCAGTATATTAAAACATCTTTCTGTAGCTATACTGGAGAAGGATCACCTTTCTTCAGTCCACAGGGAGGTGCTGTAGGGTCAGCTCTGCTGTGCCCTCTCATCGTTCCTTCAGCAGCTGCCAAGATGCCACCACCCCTTCACGTGCCCCATGGTGCTGTTCCCGCAGCAGCTTGTGCAGGCTGCACTCCTAATCTGCTTACACATACATGTCACCTGACCTTGAAAATTCCACTGGGATTTCCACCGGTAACAGCATCTCACCAGATGTAAAGGAAGGTGTAAAACAAATTGTTTTTCATCTGCTGAATGGGTAATGAGTGTTGTTACACTGTTTTCCTTATAGGTGAAGATATGTGTGGATTCAGCCAAAATTATCAACTTCTTGTGAGGATTTTTAAATTTGTTTGATGATTGTACATTTGCCTGTTTTAATTACAAGGAAGAACTCCAAAGAATTAATTTGACATGCTGTAGTGAAAAGTCAATGGAACGTGTGAATGACTTCTCCAGATCAAATAATCACTATTCTGTAGACAACATTTTTAGCCCCAAGATTCTATTTCTTTATAACTGTTTCCATCACTCTGTTCTCTCAAGTGGATTAGAGGGTTACATTTCTCTTAATCCTTCCCCACTTTTAGAGTCACGATAACTGGTATTTACTGGAAGTTCTTTATGTCTACCACACATTATACCAGACTGTTTGGAAGCCTGATTCCATTTAGTCTTCACACCAGACTTGGGGGTGAGGGAAGATTTTGCAGATGACAAAGGAATGGTTTAGAGAAGAATTATTTTTACCTGGTATTAGATGGTGTGTAAAGGGCAGAGCTGGGTTTCCAGCCTACGGTTGTCTGATTTTAGAGCTTGTGATCTCTATACTCATGCTTGCTGGACATTCTTTTTGGCCTCATTCATTATTTTCAAAAATAAAGTAGAAAAAACCGAAAGAGAAAAGGTAAAATAACATTCAATTATATGAGTCTTTAGATGTTTAAATTTTTTATTGCTTCAGGATCATTGAGGGTACAAAGAATTAGGTTACACAATTTGCATTTGTTAGGTAAAGTCCCTTTTATAGTTGTGTCCCACCCACAAGAGGTTTGTCACACACCATAACCCTCCATCCCCTCTCTCGTCCCTTCTCCCCGCTCCCTCGTTCCCCACCCCCACCTTAAACTGATTTGAGTTTTCTCTCACGTGGGTATCTATTAGATGGTCTACTGACTTCATATTAGAATTGAGTACTTTGCATTCTTGGTTCTCCATTCTTATGATACTTTACTAAGACGAATGTGTCTTTATACTTTTAAAGAAGTCACGATTTTATGTTTTTTTCCTCTTTCACTTCCAATGTTCATTTTGTTCTATTTATACATGGTCTTTGCTAGTTTCTATCTTTGACTCTGTTCTGCAGTGTAGATCCTGCTGCACTCTGACTTCTACAGTGAGAAAGACCCTATTTTCTATTTGTATGGCCCTCATTGTTGTGTCTGCTCTCTCTTCCTCATTTTGCACATGACTCCTACAAATACCAGGTACCAGGAAGCCAAGCACAGACAGGAGGATATTCAAACCCATTCACAGCCTCAAGCATCATGATACTGAAATCGAAGGCAAGTACACTGCTCTAGAGTAGCATCTGTCTCTAGAGTTTGAAAAGACCTCTTAATTCCTATCTCTCTTTTTATGAAACACCATTTTGTTATAAATACGTTTACAAAGACATAAATGTCTTATTTCATAAATCTAATACAGACCAGTTGCTTTCCAAGGGACTCCAGGATCTGGAACTTGTTGTGAGAGTGGGTTTCCATGTACACAAACTGTTTTCTCACTGTCTACTTGGTTCCTTATAAACATTAGGAGTTAAATGCTAAATGCCATTATATTTGTATGTGAAGAAGCATCTTTCTTTGTAATTCATATTCTTGAACTCACACACCTGTCTCTGACCCCTCACTTTCCCTGTGGCATGTCAGAGTGGTCAGGAGATTTAAAATCAAAATTGGTTTGGCAGCTTGAAACCAAATATTTTATTGTTGGAAGAAGTATACCAATGTACACAACCACTATTATACATAGGAAAGTGTCTTTGTTCACTATTTTTAACTGTTTTGTTGACATCTAGTAGATCAATTCCTCTGTATTACAATTTACAATTATCTGTAACTTGCATCTGATTTTGGAAATGCTGAATTCATTCATGTATGAAATGGTTCATAAAATAATCCCTTCCATTCGCTTTGAAGGAAATTTTAAAGCAATTAAAGGGCTTTCATTTTGTTGATAAATCTTAATTCTTTATAAGTTTAATTATTACCAACATTGAAATCCTAGAATCTATTTTACTAAGTTGTATCCATCCTTTAATGTTAAATCTATATTTACATCTCTATTTATATGTATTAAATATACACTGTTTTTAAAATGCATGTTTGTATTTAATAAAGTTAACTTCTATAAAATGCCTTAGGCCTCTCCAAGCATTACTTTACCCACTTGACACATATGTATTGGGTCCTTTTTGTAGGAGCCACAGACATAGAAAAGATTAAGTGTGACCCAATTTCACTTCCTCCAGGACCTCAGATCCTATTGGAAGAAACAGACCCGTAAATGCAGATTAAACTGCGATGTGGTAAGCGCCTCTCTTATGTAGCAAACAGACGAATTATAACCCATTCCAGACAAAAGTGAAGCAGGAATCAGCTTGGAAACATTTAGGGAAAGAGGATTTGCAGCATGAGGCACAGTGAACAGAGTCTAGACCAGTATTCTTCAAGATTTTTTTTATCTCATGGCACACTTGTACCTACAGTTAAACTTCTGCAACACACTTAAATCATGTTGATCAAAATAGAGTAAAAAGAGAGGGATATAGTTACTGTGCTTTCAACTTCTTTAAAAAATAATTTAATTCATGATCTTTAAAATTTTCACAGCTCACCTATGATCCTTTCCTGGACACTGGTTGAAAATCACTGTTGCAAAAGAAAGATGTTATTAGCAAAACCTGGTGAAGTTTTGTCTTCCAGAAATTGTTCTTGTCTGCAAGGAACAGGTTGTAGAGAGGTTACATTCATACACTTTAAGGTAAACTGCCTAAATTTGAATCTCAGCTCTCCCACTTTTGCAATGTGAGGCATTAGTGTCACTTCTCTGTGTCTCATTGTCCCCAACTGTGTAAAGTGGATTTCAGAATAACTTCTTCCTTATAAAGGCACAGTGAGCCTTTTCCACAATGGTATAGGCGGGTGCTTTAAGGAATGAGCCCCAGGTCCATAGACAGTTCCTGTAGCTACTTCCCAGGGATGCGATGTTGAAGTGCCACAAAGTGGATAGCTGAAAGAACAGAAATTTATTGTATTACTTTCCCAACCTGCTTATTATTTGTGTGAAGAGAAAGATTCCTTAATAAATAAATGAAGTCAAATTGCACTTTAATCTCTCACTTTCTGTTTTTCTGCCCCATGGGTCTGGACTTTGGCGCTACATCGCCATTTCTGTGCTTTGGTACTTAAATGTCCATCTCTTAAGCTGTTCAGAACTTTCTTTATTGCCTGCTAGTCAACCGTTTCCTGCTGCTGATGTGTCTGGTCATTCGAGTCTTTTGCTAACACAGACCTCACATCCCTTCCTATTGCTCCCTTCCTGTCTGTCCTCCCACTTTTCCCATTGGTTCTCTCTTCTTTTCTTACACTTTTTGTCCTCTTTGATTCCTCTTTCCTTGTTTTCCTGTTCCTTCTGAAGACAGTGAATAGGAGATTTGGCTTCAGCTTGCTACTGACTGTTGTTGTATCAATACTTAGAAGAAATTATTGTGTCGTTTCTTAAAGATGACAATATAAACTGACTGAAAGTTTATGTTCACTCGATATATCGATCACATTTCTACTGACTCTACAACTTCAAGTGTCAATGAGCCACAGAGTTGAAACCTGTTAGCATCTCGAACATTTGTGAACTTTTGCCAAATTTTGACTTTAACCTTTGGTGCTGTTGCTTTTTAAAATTTTATAGCATCACTGAAATTCTCGTTAAGAAGAATGGAACAATAAATCTAGAGAAACAATTGTACATAGTGTGTGGTTGTGTGGATTTTAAACAATTAGGTACAATTAATACAGTTTCTAAAATTTTAGTTGGTTGATCCCAAACCATTTTTATGTTGATTATTTTGTTTTTCACGTTTAAGCGCAGGGAATACAATCATCCCTTGCCTTGCATAACTGTGGAAAGGATCCTTTTTAGAAGTTTTGTTTTTCCAGTTCTGTTGTTCTCACTGGGGATGACGGTAGAAATAGACAAAGGCAGGCCAATGAATAAGTAAAACATGCAGATTCTCTGACAATGGACATGCACAGTTTGGCCTAAATCTTTTTGGTGGTTTTGTTTTTCCTGGTTTATAAATACAAACTCTCCTCAAAAAAGCATATGGCTAAAAACAATTTTAATTAGATAATTTAGATGATTTTTAATAAAAGAGTATTTTATGTAAGTCATAGCACTTGAAGACTGAAGGTGAAGACTGCAGATCCACTTTTCCATTCATGGCTGGTTTGATTTGTGGCAAACAGACTTGGCCTTGGTTTCCTCATTAGTAAATTGACCATATTGACCGAGTTCGTTTCGAGCAGTGGTTCTCAACCTTCCTAATGCCGCAACCCTTTAGTACAGTGTCTGTGGGTTGTGACCCACAGGTTGAGAACTGTTGCTTTAGAGCTGTTGAAATTTCTTTTCTTTCTTGTTTTTTATTGTTGATGATTCATTGAGGGTATAAGAAACCACAGTACACTCGCTGCATTTGTTAGGTAAAGTTCCTCTGATAATTGTGTCTTGCCCCCAAAAGGTGTGTCACACACCGGGGCCCCAGAGTTATTAAAATTTCTTGAGTTTATATTTTCATATTGTTAAAACCTGGCCAACATAATTATAGTAATACCTCCATATTAACCCAGTGAAGGGCTGAATTTTAGAGTTTAATTTTATACTTTGTTGATGTCTCGGAAATGAAACTGACAATAACATAGTTTAAAAGGTGGAGTTGCTGTAATTTTTAATATTTTAGGCCACTATTCTTAAAACAGTTAAGTTTTAGGATCCCAGTGTACTCTTAGAACTTATACAAGACCACAAAGAATATAAGATTATGTGGATTATATACAATAGAACCTCCATAGCTGACCACCTCTCTACATTGACCACCTCCTTAAGTTGACCTAATTTTCATAGACTGGACCTGCACTATGTGTACTCAAAGGAAGACTGACCTCTATACACTGACCACCTCTGTAAGTTGTATCTTGACCACTTGTGCTGTCATTCACAATATTCATTTAAGTAACTTCACCAGTTGAGTCTACTGTACACCAAGGGGTGGAAGTTGTTGGCTTTTCCCTTTAGTTGTATTATTTATTTTTAGCTTAAAGATTTTCTTCTTTTCATGCTTTATTATTACCACATGTTTGGGTAGATCTCACATCCTATTGTTTATCACATGTTGTGTTTATCACATGATTGTTTTTCAATGTGAAGGACTGATCTGACTTGTAGGTTCATCCTATTATTACTGCAGAATTTTACAGTTAAGACATGATTAAGAAGAAAAGAACTTGAAGAACTGACATTGAAGGAAAAGGTTGATCTACATTTTCTTGAAAGCTTCAGCGAAAGCAATATGGCAGAACATTTCAGTGTTAGCAAAACCACAGTTAGCAACATTTAAAAATGTAAACATGAGTAAATGTAAACCTAGAGAGGGATGATAGGAAAGCAGAGACTGACAGCAGAAAAAGGAAAACTTCCCTTGATTAAATTTATGAAGCCACAGCAACCTGGTTCAAACACATGAGGGCGATCAGCACCTGAATCTCCAGGCTGATGATCCAAGGAATTGCTAAAAAAATTGCACAGGAATTAGGGGTGGCAGATTTCGAAGCATCAAGTCTTTAGCTAAAGAAATTTAAACTGTGACAAGAGATCTCCCAGAAAGTCTTGTGTGTGAATCCAATGAAGTTCCAGTAAAAGTTGTGGAAGAATTCAAGGGGAAGTTCCCAGACTTCCCCAGACTTCAAAGATAATGACATCTTCAATGCCGAGGAGCACAGGCTCTTTCTTAAGGCGATACCTGGCAGGAGCCTCATCATGAAGGATGACAAATGTGGCAGTGGGGAACTTTCCAAAAAATGTTTCACAGTTCTGCTTTGTGCTGGTCAACTAGAGAGAAACTTAACCCTTGGCGGTTGGTGAATTGGCAAAGACATATGGATTCAAGAGCCTGAAGCCCAGAAATCACATGCACTCCATTCGCTTGGAGATCAAGCAAATGTGCATGAATGACGGGTACCCTGTGTGAGGAGTGGTACAGGGTATCAACCAAGAAATGAGGAAGAAGAAATGATCTTTTCATTTCTGTTCTGGCCACCCCCATGTGAATCATCTCACAAATGTGACACTAAAATTTTTTGCCTTTGAACATGACCTCAAAAATCCAACCTTTTGAGAAAGTCATGTCAAAACATTTAAAATACACTACTGAGCCCATCTCCTGCAGTGGGGCATTACTAAAACACACACATGTGGTCCTCATGTGGAAGCAACTTCATCTGCTGCATCAGTTAATGCTCTGGACACTGTCCTCTGGATCGGTTCTGCTTGGAATAAAGTTCAGCCAAAGGCAGCACCTGTGGCTCAGTGGGTAGGGTGCTGGCCCCATCCACAAAAGGTGGTGAATTCAAACCCAGCCCTGGCCAAACTGCAACAAAAAAATAGCCGGGCATTGTGGTGCATGACTGTAGTCCCAGCTACTCGGGAGGCTGAGGCAAGAGAATCACGTAAGACCAGAAATTGGAGGTTGCTGTGAGCTGTGACGCCACATCACTCTACCGAGGGCAATAAAGTGAGACTCTGTCTCAATAATAAGAAATAAATAAATAAATAAAAGTTCGGCCAGAAGCAATACAGAAGTATTTCAAGAAAGTTGGATTTGCCACAACTCAACAGCATTAATGTTTAGGCCCCATCAGACAGTCCATCTCCCATGGCAGAATTCAAGAAGTCAATTCTGAAGGTTTTGTTGCAGTGGATGATGAGGTGGTAACCTGTAATGAACCTGACCCAGAGGCAGTTTTCCAAGCCTTATTGACTGAAGTGCAGACCAGCGTAAAAGTGCATGGAGGCCCTGATAATGATAGAAAACAGATTAGTGGTTGACCAGGGTTAAGGGTCAGCAGGGATGAATGGTAAAGGAACATGAGGGAAATTTGGGGGGTAATGAGAGTATTTTCCATCATGAGAAATTTAGTGCTATCATGACTCTATACATTAAATTAATTTTATTGTTCGTAACTCATACCTCAGCAAAAGTGATTAAAATTGAGATGTTAGAACCTATCTTCAGACAAATCTTAAGAATTTAATTGACAGTCTTATCGGTAAGGATATGCCTCACTAATTATTTCAAGAGTTTTGAGCTACTGGCTAGATTAGAGCAGACCAAGGAAAGAGCTTATTATTACTTTAGAAAGGAACCGTTGAAAGATAATCCTGGAATATAACCACATAAGGAGATTAGTACATTCTAGCCAAAAATTTAAATCTGCTATTCAATGAAATCAGACCAAATGGCAGCTCTTGTTAGTAATTATACTGGCAATGACAAATTTCATATGTATGTGCTTTACAGTTTTGAAAGCAAGTTAAAATATATTCTTCTGTAACCTGAAAGATCCAAGGGCTTGAGACATGTTCTGGCTATAGAGCAAGAAAATGAAGAAAACTTGTTCGTGGGTGCAAGGTAGATGTCCACAACAATTGGAATGTCTTTCAGAATGCAAAAGAACTTCTGATGTCCTGACATTCTGTTCGCCTGTCCACTCTTCAGAATCCCACTTTGGGGACCTGGGCATTCCACATTCTGATTCCCTGGGACTGGATTTGATTGAGTACATGAGTCACTTTCCAATATAGGGGACCCTACTGGGGAAAGTTCTTGGACTTAAGGGTTAGGAGTTGTTTGGGGGTCAACAATTGCCCCTGATCTAGACATTTGTGACAAAATCATGGATCACAAGTGAAATCAAAGCAACATATTCATGGCAATTTTTATCAGAAGTGGTTGTGGCCTATTTTACATTTTAGAATATTAAACCTCTTTAGTATATTGCTTCACCTAAGTTTCATATATGTTTTATTTTACTTTAAATATATATATATTTTTAATTTTGCTCATCATAGGTACATAATATTTACATGTATTTATAGGACATATATGATGTTTTGTGGGCATACAATGTATAATAATCAAATGGGCTAATTGAGATACCTGTCACTATAACAGGTACTTTAAACTTTTCACAGAGAACTGTTTTCAGTTCCTTATCCTAAGCTATTGAGTCTTAGTAGATACTCAGTAAATGTTGAATGGATTCATGAAGAAATTAGTGTATGAACTGAGACATAAATAAATCAGTAAAGTCCATAGGTGTCATGTAATTTAGCTGAGATCACAGAGCTGGGCACAGGTTGCAGGATAACAGTGGAGTACAGTCAGCGATTAATTGTACAGGTTTGCCACCATATATGCACCTTCTTCCTCTGCTTCTCCCTCCCCTCCCCCACCTCTTCCTCTCCCTCTCCTCCTTTTCTGTCTTCTTCTTCCTCTTCCTCCTTCTCTCCCTCTTCTTCTTCATCTTCATCCTCTTCATCTTCATCTTCTTCATCTTCATCTTCTTCTTCCTTTTTTTTTTTTTTTCAAAGACAGAGTCTCACTTTCTCACCCCCAGTAGAGTGCTGTGGTGTCATAGCTCACAACAACCTCAAACTTTTGGGCTCAAGTGATACTCTTGCCTCAGCCTCCCAAGTAACTGGGACTACAGGCACACTCCAAAATGCTTGGCTAGTATTTTGTTTGTTTGTTTGTTTGTTTTTGTTTTTAGAGACAGGGTCTCACTCTTGCTCAGGCTGGTCTTGAACCCCAGTACCTGTGGCTCAGTGGGTAGGGTGTGGCCCCATACACCAAAGGTGGTGGGTTCAAACCCGGCCCCAGCCAAACTGCAACAAAAAGCTATCCGCCTGCCTTGGCCTCCCAGAGAGCTGGGATTACAGGTGTGAGTCACCACATCTGGCCTTGCACCTTCTCTTCTAAGCCTCAATATTTTTCATCTGTGAAATAAAGACAATAATTATACTTAGTCTTCAGGGTCTTGAGATGTATTAATTAAGAAAAGTTTTGCTCTTTGTAAACCCAGAAGCATGGGTAAGATGCTTAGGAAATCCTCAAATAAAATTCAGGACCTCTGAGTATTATTTCTGTGATTCTTGTCATTATACTTTAGTTGTGTAATGTCTATTTTACATTACAAATAAAAGGAACACAATTTTCATCTTAATAGAAATAAAGCCAGACTGTTTATTCCCTGTTCCTTCTGCAAGTTTTGCTTATTACCATTATCTACTTGTGTATATATGCTTTTGTAATTCTTTATTTTATTTATTTCTTTTTAAGGTTTTTTTTTTGTTTATTTTTATTAAATCATGGCTGCGTAGATTAGTGTAATCAAGGGGTATAATGTGCTGGCTTCATATACAATCTGAAATGTTTTCATCAAACTGTTTAACATACCCTTCATGACATTTTCTTAGTTATTGTATGAAGACATTTGTATTCTTCATTTAGTAAGTTTCGCCTGTAACCTTCTAAGATGCAACATAGGTGTGGCCCCACCAATTACCCTCCCTCCTCCCCAACCTCCCCCCCTCCCCTTCCTTCCCATATTCTTGTGCTATAGATGGGTTATAGCCTTCATATGAAACCTTTAAATTAGCTTCATAGTAGGGCTGAGTACATTGGATACTTTTTCTTCCATTCTTGAGATACTTTGCTAAGAAGAATATGTTCCGTCCATGTAAACATGAAAGAGATAAAGTCGCCATCTTTCTTTGAGGATGCATAGTATTCAATGGTACACATGTACCACAATTTATTAATCCATTCGTGGGTCGATGGGCACTTGGGCTTCTTCCATGACTTAGCAATTATGAATTGGGCTGCAATAAACATTCTGGTACAGATGTCTTTGTTATAATGTGATTTTTTGTATTCTGGGTATATACCTAGTAAAGGAATTATAGGGTCGAATGGCAGGTCTATTTTTACATCTCTAAGTACTCTCCAAACATCCTTCCAAAAGGGATGTATTAGTGTGCATTCCCACCAGCAGTGTAGAAGTGTTCCCTTTTCTCCACATCCACGCCAACATCTCTGGTTTTGGGATTTTGTCATGTGAACTAATTTTACTGGAGTTAGGTGATATCTCAAAGTAGTTTTGATTTGCATTTCTCTGATGATTAAGGATGGTGAGCATTTTTTCATGTGTCTGTAGGCCGTGCGCCTGTCTTCTTTGGAGAAGTTTCTCTTCAAGTCCTTTACCCATCCTGAGATGGGATCACTTGTTCTTTTCTTGCTAATACGTTGGAGTTCTCTGTGTATTCTGGTTATTAAACCTTTGTCGGAGGCATAACTTGAAAATATTTTCTCCCATTCTGAGGGCGGTCTGCTTGCTATACTTACTATGTTCTTGGCTGTACAGAAGCTTTTTAGTTTGATCAGGTCCCAGTAGTGTATTTTTGATACTGCTTCAATTGCCTGGGGAGTCCTCCTCATAAAATATTCACCAAAGCCAATTCCTTCAAGAGTTTCCCCTGCACTTT
>CAUYRH010126550.1:0-10851 GCA_963574655.1 Perodicticus potto
ACTCTATCCAGGATGACAGCTTGAGGCTCTGTCTCAAAAAAAAAAAGAAAGAAAGAAAGAAAAATTCATTTAAAAAAAAAAAAAAGAAAGAAATATATTTAAGATAAGGATTTTTTCCTGTATATATTTTTCATCTTGATATAGCGTGTTTTAATTTTCCTCATTTCCTAAATAATGTCTAATTTCAGTTTTATTTTCTTTTAACCAAGAGTTTCTAATTTTCTAAACAGTTTGATGGCTTTGGTGGTAATGGTAGGGGAAGATTATTGTTTATTCTGTTTTGTTGTATAGAGGTACAAGAATGTGGCCTAGAAGAGTTCTATTTTCTGGAATTTGATGTTTTCCTTGTGCTTTAATATGTAATTAGTTTTTACAAATGTTATGAAAGTACAGGTTGAGCATTCCAAATCCAGGAATCTGAAATCCAAAATACTCCAAAATCTGAAACTTTCTGAGCACCGACATAATACCAACAGAAGAAAATTCCACACCTGCCACCTGTGCTTTCTGATGGCTCAATGGACACATACTGTTTCATGCAGAAAATTATTAAAAAATTGGATAAAATTGCCTTCAGCCTGTGTGTAGAAGGCACATATGAAACATAAATGAATTTCATGTTAAGATTTGGGTCTCATCCCTAAGATAACTCATTATGCAAATATTATGCAATATCTAATTATGCAAATATTCCAAAATTTGAACACATCCAAAATCTAAAACACTTCTGGTCCCAAGCATTTTGGATAAGGGATACTCAACTTGTTCTCTTGAACAGCGTATTTAATCTCTGTTGAGTATACAGAATTTTAAATATGTCACTTAAATCAAGATCTTTTTTTTTTTTTGAGACAGAGACTCACTTTGTTGCCTTGGTAGAATGCCATGGTGTCATAGCTTGCAGCAACCTCAAAGTCTTGAGCTCAAGTATTCTTTTGCCTTAGCCTCCCAAGTAGCTTGGACTGCAGGTGCCCACCACAGTGCCCAGCTATTTTTAGAGATGAGGTCTTGCTCTGGCTCAGGCTAGTCTTGAACCTGTGAGCTCAGGTAATCCACCTGCCTTCGCTTCCCAGAGTTGCTAGGATTACAGGCGTGAGTCACTGCGCCCGGCCTTAAATCAGGTTTTTAATAATAATTTCAATCTATAATTTCCTTGTTTGTTTTTGTCACCTAACTGGTAGTTTTTGTAGAATTATGTGCTAAATTCTTCCAAAAGCTGGGGGCTAGGGGAAGGCGCTGGCATATGGCCACTGTGTTCTGTGGAAGCCTAAGATTAGAGGGCTTGAGGTGAAACAGCCCAGAGGTGTGCTGCCCAGGCAAGGTGAGAGGGCTGGGTGAATCCTTTGTGTAAATGGCCAGAGTGATTGATCAGTTGGGTACCTTAGAGTAGATAGTGGATTGCCTCATTTATCTGCAAAGAGTGGAATGGTTCTCCTCTGAGAGCGGTAGTTTCAACTTGGTCCTGGAGGAAGGTGGGCTCAGTTACTCCCGTCTGGGCTGCAACCCTCAAACTCACACCGGTGGTTGATGGAGACTGATGTCCAGCCCTGTAGGTGGGAAGGTGATTTTGAGGGCTAGAAAGGATGTGGTTATTGGTAATGGCACCTACCTCTAGAGTCCTGTCTGTGATGGGAGGGCTAAAGTGGAACCGTGGTCCCAAATAGCATCCCTTCAAAGGTTGTGTTTAATAATTTGAAGAATAGCCAAATACTGCCCTATTTTAGAATATGTAGTTACCACTTTTCAGAAGATATTCCTAGGAGGTCACCTCTTCAGTATCTGGCCAATGGGAGAGATGAGTGTCATAAATAGTATGAAATAATGAGCAGTATAAAGTCATTTATAATTTTCTTGGGAATGATTTTCTTCAAATTTTAGAACATGAGTATATCAGATGTTTGTCAATTTGTAGAATTTCCTACAATATGGGATCACCTTGAAAACATGCCTGAATAATGTAGGAGAGGTAGGGTAATGTTTCACTTTTTATATTCTGTGTCCCTGCTTAGACCTTCTTTGACCTAGTATCCCATGGCATATATAAAAGTGAAGTGGACACAATAAAAATGTCAGCTTTAAAGGTCTATTTTCTACGTTTGAGGGAAACTAGAGCCATGTGTGAATTTAGCTAGATCTTTAAGGAGAATCTATGATAAAAATGAAAGATTTGTTGTGGATAATTGGTCTAGAAAAAAAGATCAGAAATTGGCAGCACCCGTAGCTCACTCGTTAGGGAGCCAGCCACATACAGGGAGGCTGGCGGGTTCCAGCCTGGGCCTGCTAAACAACGACAACTGCAACAACAGCAACAAAGTAGCTGGACATTGTGGCGGGTGCCTGCAGTCCCAGCTACTCAGGAGGCTGAGACAAGAGCTTTGCTTAGGCCCAAGAGTTGGAGCCTGCTGTGTGAACTGTGACGCCATGGCTCTCTACCAAGGGCAACATAGTGAGACTGTCTCAAAAAAAAAAAAAAGATCAGAAATTGAATAATCAGTGTTACCTTGGTGTTCATTTTTTGAAAGTTAATTTTTGATAGCCTGTTGCTTGGTAGTTTCCCTCAATTTATTCTTGACTTTATGATATACAATGAGCATTTAATTTCAGTGTTTTTGATATTCTTATAAAGTGTTTGAAAATTGCTTATGTTAAGGTCTCCACATAACTTTTATTTTCATTTATTGATAGTATGTTTGTACTTATACTTCCTACAGTTATTCACTGGAACACACAGTGCAGTTTCTAAACTGTGTTCTTGAAGGGGACCCTGTGAAAACAGTTGTAGCACAGGAATTTGTTCACCAAAATGAGAATGTCTCTTCTCATACTGCCCAGAAGTCTAAAGAGAAAAAGGTATGGGATTACTTTATAGTGGTAGATATTCGTGTATAAAAATATAATTTGTTGGCTTGGCACCTGTGGCTCAAGTGGATAAGGCACCAGCCACGTACACCTGAGCTGGCAGGTTCGAATCCAGCCTGGGCCCGCCAAACAACGACGGCTGCAACCAAAAAATGGCCAGGCGTTGTGGCAAGCGCCCGTAGTCCCAGCTTCTTGGGAGGCAGAGGCAAGAGACTCGCTTGAGCCCAGGAATTGGTGGTTGCTGTGAGCCATGATGCCACGGCACTCTATCCAGGGTGACAGCTTGAGGCTCTGTCTCAAAAAAAAAAAAATAATTTGTTTGTTGCTTATAAAAACTTAATCATTGTTTCTCATCATTTTGACTAGATTAAAATTTTAACCACCAGTGGCATATTTGGTTTAGAATATCTAGGAGCTCAGAATAATGAATTTATACCTGATTTTTTTCTTCAATATGAATGATGTACAAGCACTTGAGTTTCTGCAATTTCTGTACTCTGCTGCTTAATCAAATAGCAGAGGGTTTGTGAATGTGTGGGTAAAAGTGTCATACTTTTTTCCAAAGTGGATGTACCATTTTACATTTGCATCAGAAATGTGTGAGGGTTACAATTTCTCTTAATCTTCCCTGATACTTGTTATTATCAGTCTTTCTGATTATGTCTATCCTAGTGGGTGCGAAGTTGTTTTAAGGATACCCAAGATTTGTTGTAATCAGGTACAGTAAGACATGCAGAAATGTCATAAAGGAGGAAGTTTATTATACTCACAGATTCCCTAGAAACAGGAGGTGTGGCTTACCATCAGCACCACGTAGGTCAGGAGGTGAAGGAGTTGGGGAGGAAGTGTGGGCAGAAGTCCTTATTATGGTTTCTATGGGAAGGAATGGGCAAGGCAGGGTAAGCAGGTTTGGAATTGGCTAGTTTAAATAATTTTAGCAGACTCTGGAGCGTAGAAGCTGCCCTAAATTGTCTATAATACTTGGCCCTGGAGTGATTAGGGTAGGGGTTGTGGCCTGGTGTGTAAGAGCCACAAACAGCAGGTTGCTCTGGATTGGTTAGTTTGTGAATGAAAGGTGTGCTGGCAGGCAGGGTTGGCTCTATCCAGGAATTAGTTAAACCTGGAGGATTGCAGGGGTGGGAGGAGGTGAGGAAGCAGTCAACAGGGAGAGTCTGAGTTTCATATGTATTTTCTGAAGATAAGGTATTGATGGGGTGGTTTACTTTCTTTGTAATTGCTTTGTTTTTTTTTTTTGAGACAGAGTCTCACTTGTCACCCTGGGTAGAGCGCTATGGCGTCACAGCTCACAGCAACCTCAAACTCTTGGGTTCAAGCAATTCTCTGGCTTCAGCCTTTGAAGCTCTCTTGCCTCACGCTTCAGGTGTCCGCCACAACACCTGGCTACTTTTAGAGTTGGGATTTCACATGAGCTCAGGCTGGTCTCGAACCTGTGAGCTCAGGCTATCCACCCACCCAGGATTACAGGTGTGAGCCACCGTGCCTGGTCTTGTAATTGCTTTTTGTGTCACATTTTATAGGCAAAGAAATTGAAAGAGACTGAAGATACCCCAAGCGAACCATCTTTTCAGGATTTTGAGTACCCAGAGTATGATGACTACCGGGCCGAGGCGTTCCTGCACCAGCAGAAGAGGATAGAGTGCTACGGCAAGGCGAAGGAGGCTTACCGGATGGGGAAGAAGAACGTTGCCACCTTTTATGCCCAGCAGGTGAAGTGGAAAGATGGTGGCGATTTTTTTCTTTGTCAATTAAAATATCTAAGTAATCTTGGAGCAGATACCACTACCTATATTGTGACAAGATTAAGTTTTCCTGGGGAATGTAGTGATTATGTAAGTTATAAAAATAAGGTATCCTAATACCTAAGAAATGTATTTTTCTGAGAATTTTATCTCCTTAGAAATTCTCCATTTCTGTGGTTGCTTTTGCATTTACAGCTTACCTAAACTAGAGTTGATCCTGACCGTCTGTATTTTCTTTTAGGTTAGAGTCTGTCATTCAGTGTTACTTCTAAATAGACACAAATTTTCTAGAGGACAGGCAGCAGAATGTTAACAGTTGGTCATCTCAGGCTGGGGTTAGAAGGATTTTGTACTTTTTGTTATGTTTGAATTTTTAGTAATGTATCACTTTTATAGTCAGAAAAAGAAAATGACATTAATATTTTTCAGGGAAGTAAAATTTTTACCTAGGCTCATTTGACATGGTGTTATAAAAAACCCTGCTACTGGCTCAGTGAGTAGGGTACTGGCTCCATATACCAAGGGTGGCGGGTTCAAACCCGGCCCTGGCCAAACTGCAACAAAAAAATAGCCGGGCATTGTGGCGGGCGCCAGCTACTCAGTAGGCTGAGGCAAGAGAATCGCCTAAGCCCAGGAGTTGGAAATTGTTGTGAGCTGTAATGCTACAGCACTCTACTGAGGGTGATAAAGTGAGACTCTGTCTCTAAAAAAAAAATCCTGGTACTTGATTCAGTTTTTATTTTATTTTATTTTATTTCTGAGACAGAGCCTCAAACTGTCACCCTGGATAGAGTGCCGTGGCATCACAGCTCACAGCAACCTCCAATTCCTGGACTCACGCGAGTCTCCCGCCTCCGCCTCCCAAGTAGCTGGGACCACAGGCGCCCGCCACAACGCCCCGGCCATTTTTTGGTTGCAGCCGTCATTGTTGTTTGGCGGGCCCGGGCTGGATTCGAACCCGCCAGCTGAGGTGTATGTGGCTGGCGCCTTAGCCTGTTGAGCCACAGGCGCTGAGCCAGTTTTTTTTTTTTTTTTGTGGTTCCATATGGCTTACTTCTTTACGATGGCGCAAAGAAGGGTATCTAAAAGGTATAGCCCTAACAGCAGATCTTGGGGATGGTTTCAACATTACAAGATGTTGAAAGGGAATGCCAAGACGAGGCCCAGGATTTTCAAAGGATACAGAGATAATAAACCAGTGGGTTCCTTCTTAAGGTGGCGTGATAGTCAGAATTCCTCAAAGAGGCAGAACCAGTAGGGGATTTATTAGGGTGTGTTGCTCACCCTAATGATCACAGAAATGATCACAGAAGTGGAGAAGTCCCCCAGCAGCTGTCTGCAAGATGGAGAGCCAGAGAAGAAGAGACCATGGCTCCGTCCAAGTCCAAAGCTTCAGAACCAGGGAAACTGGCAGTGCTGCCCCCAGTCTGTGGCCCAAGAACCACCAGCAGGCATTGGTGTAACTCCCATAGTCCAAAAGCTGAAGTCTGATGTGAAAGGCGGGAAGAAAAAAGCTTCCTGCTCAGGAAAGAAGAGAAAGCAGAGAGGGAGCAGTCTTGTGCCAGCCGAGCCTCCACTAGATTGGATGGTGCCTGCTTACATGGAGGCAGGACTTCCTCTCAGTCCCCTGGCTCACATGTTGGTCTCCAGAAACAGCCTCACGGACAAAACAATGCTTCACCCGCTGTCTAGGGTGATACCTACAATTAACCATCCCAGATGGATAGTGTTCAGTTGAGTTTCTCTCTTCGATGATTTTTTGGTGCAGAAAAGGTTAGAACCAATGATTCAGAAATTTAAGAACTGAATTATTTAATTCACTGAAATTGACCTAGATTTTGATGGATTACCTAGATGTATTAGCCCATTGCATTATTTAAAATTTTAGATTCACCGTTTTTTTTTTTTTCTTCTGCCTTTATTTGGGGCACTACTAATTTCCTCATTGCCTACATAGCAAACATCTAAGGTGTCAGTTGGTGCTGTGTCTGTAATTAAAGGGTGGTCTTCACGAGCAGAAGATGAAAGAAGCCAATCACCTTGCTGCCGTGGAGATCTTTGAGAAAGTCAATGCCTCGCTGCTGCCACAGAATGTTCTAGATCTCCATGGGCTGCATGTGGATGAAGCTATAGAACATTTGATGGCAGTTTTACAGCAGAAAACTGAAGGTAGGACTACGATAATGTCAATTTTCAATAGAATATATGTATATTTTTGCTTATGTTAGTGTAACTTGCAAATTCAGGAGAGTCTGACTAGATGGGCTAATGCTATCTGGGTCATGTTTATAGATGTTGGCATTAGTTATTCTTTAAGAAAACTTGCTAGCCTGGGCAATGTAGTGAGACCCTGACTCCACAAAAAATAAAATTAGCTGGATATGGTGATGGGCACCTGTAGGTCCAGTGCCTCAGGAGGCTGAGGCAGTAGCAGTACGAGAGCCCAGGAGTTTTTTTTTTTTTTTTTTTTTTGAGACAGAGCCTCAAGCTGTCACCCTGGATAGAGTGCTGTGGCATCACAGCTAACAGCAACCTCCAAATCCTGGGCTCAAGCGAGTCTCTTGCCTCTGCCTCCCAAGTAGCTGGGACTGCAGGCGCCCGCCACAACGCCCGGCCATTTTTTTTGGTTGCAGCCGTCATTGTTGTTTGACGGGCCCAGGCTGGATTCGAACCCGCCAGCTCAGGTGTACGTGGCTGGCGCCTTAGCCCGCTGAGCCACAGGCGCCGAGCCGAGAGCCCAGGAGTTTTAAGATTACAGTGACGTGTGTGATCATGCCACTGTAGTTGAGCTTGGGCAACATACCAAAACTCTCTCAAAAAAGAAAAAGGAAAGAATCTTCATTGGCATGACCATGAACTTTTTTTTTGTTTTTTATTTCCCTATTTCAGTTATTTGTCTTCTCTTTTGTATTTATTAAAGGGAGGGCACAGTATAATATGGTACTCTGTGACTCATAAATGAGAACTTAGGCTCAGCGCCTGTGGCTCAATGGGTACACCTGAGCTGGCGGGTTCAAATCCAGCCCGGGCCGCCAAATAACAATGATGGCTGCAACCAAAAAATGGCCGGGCGTTGTGGCGGGCGCCTGTAGTCCCAGCTACTTGAGAGGCAGAGGCAAGAGACTCGCTTGAGCCCCGGAATTGGAGGTTGCTGTGAGCTGTGATGTTACGACACTCTACCCAGGGTGACAGCTTGAGGCTCTGTCTCTAAAAAAAAAAAAAAAAAAGAAAGAAACATACATCTTTATCCAGTAGACATTTATTAAACTTAGTAGATCCCAACAGACAGGCTTTCTAAGTGCTTTCAGTGTGGCAGTACCCTCTTCTACATGTATCTCATCTTTATAGGCCAGTAGGAGAGACCACCTGCCTTACATCTAAGTTTTACCTCTTCCCTGGGCTTTGAATGAGGATCTTTTATATGTATCCATTCAATATTATGTTTTAATACTTCACATGTATTAAAGTATCATGTTGGTTTAGCATTTTATTCTTATTCATCATCAGATGGTAGTACTACAGCTCAATCTGTTCTAATTATCTCTGATACAGTTTATCATCTCCTTCATTACTGCTGGAGTATTTTTGAATGAATTCTTAACTTAGCTTTCTCTGTATCTTCGGTTTTATTGTGGATCAGCTTGAGTTCCATGCCTCAGCTATTTATTACCTATGGCTCCACAGCCCTGCCCTGTCACTGGTAGCTGTATTATTCTGGTTAATTGGTTTCTAAGCATTTTAGAAGGCTTTTTTTTTTTTTTAAGAGACAGAGTCTCACTTTACTGCCTTCAGTAGAGTACTGTGGCGTCACAGCTCACAGCAACCTCCAGCTTCTGGGCTTAGGTGATTTTCTTGCCTCAGCCTCTGGAGTAGCTGGGACTACAGGCACCGGCCACAATGCCTGGCTATTTTTGTTGCAGTTTGGCCGGGGCTGGCTTCGAACCTGCCACCCTTAGTATATGGGGCCGGTGCCCTACCCACTGAGCCATAGGTACTTCCCTAGAAGGTTTTTTAACTATACTTTATACAGGTTTATCAACTTAATACACTCAGTATTAATTAAATAAATAGCTGACTAAATAGGATTGATATGGAAGGTTGAAAATTTATGTTTATCATAAAATTTTGTAACCTTGTTGAAAAGTTTACAGAATAATATTATGAATAGCTATGTCCCAGTGAATCCAAGGAACAGGTGATAACATTTTGCCCTGTATGTTTCTCATTTATTTTTATTCTCCTCTTTGTATTCCTTCCCAGTCTTTTGCCGTTTCTTCTCTCCATTGCTAATGGTAATTATCAACCTGCAAATTTGATTATATCTTTTCTGCCCATTTTTATACCTTTCCTATATATGCATGTACTTATTTTTAATCTATAGTTTTCCTTTTGTGAGTTTTAAGAAAACGTACATGGTGTCATGTTGTGTCATTGTCAAACCACTTACTTTATTTTCTTTATTTTATTTTCATTATTTTTTTTGTAGAGACAGTCTCACTTTATCGCCCTCTGTAGAGAGCTGTGGTGTCACAGCTCACAGCAACCATCAACTGGGCTTAGGCGATTCTCTTGCCTCAGCCTCCCAAGTAGCTGGGACTACGGCTGCCCGCCACAATGCCTGGCTATTTTTTGTTGCAGTTTGGCCGGGGCCGGGTTTGAACCCGTCACCCTTGGTATGTGGGGCCAGCGCCCTACCCACTGAGTCATAGGCACCGCCCCACTTACTTTATTTTCACCCCATACAGTTTACAGTTTTCAGGGTCTACTTATCTTGATGGCTCTATTCATCTGATGGATTGTTAACTGCATATAATATTCTGTGAATGCATCATAATGTATCCATTCATATCTTGCTAGAAATTTAGTTATAATATTTGCATTGAGCTTTCTTTTGCATATCAGCATGTGTACTTTTAGCACTGTCTTTTTTCCTAAATTTTTATATTGAATAAACTAAAAACCTACAGAAAAGTTGCAAGAATTATACAGTGAGCACCCGTATACTCTTTACTTTGATTGGTCACTTGTTAATATTTGGCTACATTTGCTTATTCTCTCTAAAATTGCTTTTTGCTGAACCAGTTGCAAAGTCGTAGACTTTGTGTTGCTTTACCTCACAATACCTTAGGATGTATATCTCTTAAGAGCAAATTCATTTCTGACATAGCCATAACGTCATTGCAACTTTAACATGGACACAGTAATCTTACCTAACGTGCAGGCCATGTTGAGAGTTCTCTTTGGTGTGGTCGTGTCTGGATGGCTGTGCCTTTTTTCCCTTCAGTCCATGATCAGTCAGTCATCACATGTCCTAGCTGATTGTCCTGTGATATGAACTAGGTCCCCGGCCTATTTTTTGCCATCCACGTTGACATTTTTTGAAAATTCCAAGCCAGTTTTTTTAGATTGTCCTATAATTTTAACTTGTCTGACACCACAAACTCTACAACTTCCTCATGCCTAGATACAATTAAAATTGTTTTTGGTAAAAATACTACAAAGGTGATGTTAAGTCATCCTTGGTGAATACATCAAGAGACCTACGTGGTCTAACATAAAGTTTGATTTCTTAGCTGTGGTGGGGCTCTGTTGGATTTTTCTATTTAAGGGTACTTTGTATGGTAGTGAATTAGTCATCTGTGCTGGTTGAAACTTCGTGGCTCTGTGAATCACTTTTCCTCAGTAGTATTTCACCTCATGGTTTTGGCCTTCATTGATGATTCTTGGCTGAATCAGTTATTATGTTGATGGTCGCTTAATGGTATTTTGTAATTTGTGTTCATTCCGCATGTTATTACCTGACATTCTTTGATAAAGTGGAAGATTCTCCTACCCTAGTAGCATTCCAGTCAAAATTTGGAAATCTTTGAGAAAATCTAGAAAACATCACTTAAGATTAAGAAGGAAAATATTTAAGAGCAAATGAACACATTGTTATTTAATCCAGATAAAAGAAAAACTTCAAATATATAGAAATAAGATGAGATATATTCTGGCTCGGCACCTGTGGCTCAACAGGCTAAGGCGCCAGCCACGTACACCTGACCTGGCGGGTTCGAATCCAGCCTGAACCCGCCAAACAACAATGGTGGCTGCAACCAAAAAATGGCCGGGCATTGTGGCGGGCGCCTGTAGTCCCAGCTACTTGGGAGGCGGAGGCAGGAGACTCGCTTGAGCCCAGGAATTGGAGGTTGCTGTGAGCTGTGATGCCACGGCACTCTATCCAGGGTGA
>CAUYRH010126554.1:0-26923 GCA_963574655.1 Perodicticus potto
TGATCATACTGTGAGAGATAGCCTTCATGAAACTATTTAGTGAGCACATGTAATGCTGGTTTTTCCATTTTTGCAAAACTTCACTTAAAAGAATGGTTGTAATCAATCAATACCTATTGATTGATTTTTGCAGTAAAACTCAAGGAAAGGAAGGAGGTGGGGTGGGTAGCAGGAGAGGGGTGGATTCACATTTAATGGGTATGGTGCACACTTTCTGGGTGAGGGATACACTTATAACTTTGATTCAAATTGACAAAAGCAATTCATGCAAAGAAAACATTTGGACCTCAGGAATATTCTGAAATAATTTAATGAAAAGTTTATTTGGATTTTTTGTGTCTTTTAAATAAACTCCAGAACCTAAGTATGAGATGGATGTAATAAATAGGAAATGCTCTATGGCTCTCCAACATACTAGATTTCCCAAATTTCTTAAATAGTCTGACCATTCCCATCATCAAACCAAGGTCGATCCCAACGTGTCTTTGTAAAGGCTTCTTTATAACTCAAAATTGTGTTTGTTAAACAAAATAAGTCTTGCTTTTTTAAAATGACATCTTCCAAAGGAGGTAATCTGTAAACTACTTCTAAGAGAAATGCATCTATCTTTAAAGTAATTTTTAATAGAAATGTGAAATATGTTGCATTTTTTGCTCCGTGGTTATTTGACTGAACAACAGATGTAATTGATGCCAAGAAATGTACTTTCAAACTGGCTATGAGAGCTCAAGAAGTCTAGAAAAAAAAATTGTTTCCTGATCTTAATGATTCCAATGTGATATTCCCTTCACTAACCAAATGCTTAACATCACATGTTTTGATATTAGCATAGAAAGGAAATTGAGCTACAGTGTATCTCCAACCAGTTTGCCTCATATAATAAATAGCTTTATTTTCTGCCGAACAGGAAAATTATCTTCCAGGATAAAACTTGTGATTAACATTGTAGAAATTAAACTTGTCTAAGTCATTGGATTGTTTTTGAGATAGGATAAAAGAAGCTGTCCAACAGATCATAGCTTATTCAGGGAAAAAATAATTCTATAGTTGTTGCCTGTTCCCCCAAACACTCAATTGCATCCTGTTTTTTGAGATTCAATTTTCATTCCCAAATTGCAGCTAAATATAGTGCTTTTTAGACTTGCCAACTTGTGATTCCCTAAAAGTTGATTTGGAACTATCTACAGCGTCACAGATACTGACAGTGACCAAAACAGACCTATGACTTTATTTCAGAGACAAGTGCCTGGTGGGAAAACCAAGTGACGTTTTATTTCAATGGATTTGGGCTGGGTGGTGGAAAGCATGTTCTCTGAAGAAAAATAGTACATTCCTATTTCCTTGTCTTTAAGATGCTATCATTACAGCCATAACAAACAAAATTACAATAAATTCAACCAGGCAGTCACACGAAGAATCCAGAGAAGGAAATGCGTGTATGTACTCCAGAGGCTGAAAGCTCTAGGGCTGATTAGTAATGAAATGCCTAAAGAATTAAAACAACATCAGAAAGCTCTTTTAGAATAATAATAAACTGTTAAAAGTAAGACGCTCTGCTCAAGATTCTGCTTGTCCCTTGCAAAGAGTTCCCAACATGTTCTGGAACAAAGTTCTCATTTGCAAAAATGCAGCTAACAGTATGGACCAGGGAGGGTAGGAAGGCGGGAGACTTTGTCTTCCCTTCTTTCTTCATTGCAGCTGTGACCTTAGTCCTTTGGAGAGGGCGGGGGGGGAGGGTGCAGGCCCCTCTCAAGCTCGCCGTTAGTCAGTGATCTGTGAATAGCTCTCGGTCCCTTAATGACGTGAGCGCAGGCTCCAGAGGGAGCGGGTGACTCAGAGCGCAGGAGGCACGGAGATCGCCTTTGCAGCCATTAGCACGTCATTGGTAATCCCAGCGACACCTTTCACATCCGCGGTATTTGTCTCCACGCTCTCCGCGGAAGGCTGCGAAAATGTTTTATTTAAGGGCTCTGGCCTGCCTTCTGCCTGACGGATTGCTTGTCTGCAGGGCTTACTAACACTTGCAGATCTTCCAAGAGGAGAGGGCTGGGGGATGCGGAATTCCTAGTATAGTTACAGGCCATTTCCGTGAACGCAGACATGGGGCCTCGGCGCGCTGGAAACTGCGTGGCGAATTAAAACTTACCCCTTAGTCCTTCATGACAGAAAAAGCAGAAGACTCAGTTATTGTGCCCAGCAATGTTCATTCACGTCGATAAACATCTGTTAAACATCTGCCCTGGAGGTAGTGCGTTGTAACACAGTGCTTAAAAGCACCTCTTGCTGCGTCTGATGGGGGCTGATTCCAATTCCAATTCTGTTGCTTTGCGTGTGTGTGACTGCAGGTGACTTAAGGTCTCTGAGCCCTGATTTCTTTATCTGCAAAATGGATATAACAGTGACCTTCCCAAAGGATTGTTGCAAAGATTAAATGGTGAAAATGTATGCATTAGCCAAATAATAAGCACATAATAAGTGCTTTCTATTTTATTTCTATTTACCAGGCTCTGGGCTAGGGGCTGGGCTACCAGGGCACAGTAAGACACAGTTCCTCCTTGAAGGAACTCCCAGAGTAGGGAGAGAAAACGAGGAAACAAATGTAATGCGGTGTGATCAGCTTACAAAGTGGTTCTAGAATGTTCACGTGCGTTAGGATAACCTGGGCATCTTTTTACAAATGAAGGTTTTGATTCAGTAGGTCTGGTGCGGGGTCTAAGTGTCTGCCTTTCTAACAAGCATCCAGGTGTTGGTGATGATGATGGACCAAGGAACAAGAGGCTAGAGCAACTTCCAGGTACATAGAGAACAAATAAAGGGCAGGGGATTCTGAGCGCACCTGTGCGTCTCTGCCTTGTTGCTGGGCACCAGGCACCCTTTCTTCCTCGTCCTCCCATCTCCCTGTTAGCTGCTCAGGACCTCTCCTGAATGCAACTCTAAACACAAAGGCAAAATGTCAAGCAAAAGAAAGAGTGGTTCAATGGAGAAGCATGTGGAGCCAGGGAGAGCTTTAGGAATAGGTAAATCTCCAGCTCCACCTTCACAGCTGTGGCAGACAGGTGGGTTACCTAGAAAGGTGAGAAAAGAGCAGGAAAGTGTGCCTTTCCTGTCGAGTGTGTGAAGTCGTTGGTTTAAAATATTTTAAGAGCTACAGAATATGTAACAGGAGTTAAATATAGTTGTTGAACATTTGCCACATTTATGAACTTCAAAAATGTTAAGAGAACATTTTTATTTTTTCCTTCTCACACGGGAGGCTTGGAAATGTGTACAATTAGCACGGATTATCAACCCCAGTGGGTGGGGAGTTCCATGTGCACCTCCCACGATTTCTTACGAGTGTAACTCCTGCAAGCATCACCAAGCAAACACAGCTCTGGCTGCCTTCCTTTTGACAACTGAAGTTTCATTCCAAATCAAACCTAGAGGCGATGCTTAGGCTTCATTGTAGGCATTCCAGAGTTGGAGTGCTTAGGTTCGCCCCCAATCTGTCTGCAAATCTGCGTTTGGGGAACTGGCACTTTCTAGCAGGGCTTTTCTATATTATCCGTATCTTTCCTTGGATTCATCTACACCTCTAGGACTCTTGCTTCCTCATTCTCCTGCCTAGGGTACTCTCTCAACTCCCCTCACCCAGGGGGATTTTAAAACCTGTTTTATGATTGTGTAGACAATCTCCATCCCGCATTATATTCTTTTCTTTTCAATCCGATTGTCCAGCTACAACCGTAAGATTGTAAGGTCTTTGCGGGACAAGTCTGTATCCTTCGTACTATCTGGTTCTAAGACAGCTACATTGTAGAAGTCACACACATGCACACTTAGGAGCCTTTGCTTTGCAACTGAACGGTCCTGAGTTTGAATCCCAGCCCTGCTATTCGGTAGCTGTCTAACCTTGGAAAATGAGAACTGCAACAGGAAATGCACCACAGTTATAATAATGAACATTTCCTGAGTTTTGTGCCAGGGCACTGTGCAAGTATTTTACATGTACTCTCCGCTTCAATTGTGTAATACCCTCAAAAGGTTGATGCTGTAATGCTTTGTCAAAGTTTTGACTTCTTCATTGGTAAAATGAAGAGAGCAAATTGTTTCAATAATAACTCTTCTGTAAATAAGATGATATATGCAAACATTCGTGACAGTGTGTTGCACTAGTGATCGTGCATGTGTAAGCTTGCATGTACACAGATACACACACACACACACACTCACACACACAAGCTGAACCTACGTACTTAGCCCAAGCATTCAAACTCATTATCCTCAAACACCTGCTCCTATTCTTTCCTTCCCTGTCCGGGTTATTGATATTACCACCCACTCCCTCACCCAAGCCTACTGGTGCATCCTGGGGGAATCTTGTTCCCATAGCATCTACTATGTGCCACACCCTCTTCAAAGCACTTTATCATAACAACCATATGGGGTACACAGTCCCAGAATACAAGCTTTGCATTTCAATTAAATCTTAATACTCACATAATCCTGTGAGGTATATTTTTATTTTATAGATGAGCAAACTGAGGCACAAAGTGACTAAGTAACTGGCATATGGTCTCAGTTTGGCCACAACGCTATCCTCAGCCCTATTGCTAATGACCACCATGTCCTATTTACTCTATTTTCTAACTGGCTTTCTAACCCATTCCCTTTGTCAATCCCCACTGCCATTTTTCAAAACTATTGCTATAATCATTTCATTGATTCCCGTTTCCAAATTTTCACCTCCTTTACATCATCGTCTATCTACACCATTGAGTTTGCTAGGGTGCACACTTATCATCTATCCTTAGTTTATAATCATTGCTCTTGGAAGAAAGTCTGAATTTCAAGCCCCTCCATGATGTGACTTCTCATCTTTTGTCTTCTGCTTTACCAATTTGTTCTTTGTAAGTGCATTAAACTATTTGCAGTTACCAGAATTGATGTTGTAGAAAGTTTGGACAGAAAAATAATAATAATGATAGATTCTGAATTAGCCCTTTGACACATGCTATGGACTTATTCAATCCCTGTAACAACCTTGTGAGGTCTATATTGCTATGATTACCATTTTACACATAAGGCACAAAGTGGCTTACAAACTGAGGCACAGAGTGATTAAATAACTTCCCCAATTTCACACAACTTAGATTTAAGTCCAAGTAGTCTTGGCTCCGGAGCATACACTCTTTGCCAACATGCTTGGAAAAGCAAGTAGGGTATGCTGAAGCAGTGAGAATGTATTTAGAGACAGACCAGTTCTCTACCCAATCAAGCGAGTGCCTAAATGGGGGCGTGGTCTGGTCTGTGTCCTTCCTAGCAGGTCCAGAAATCTGATCTCAATATATTCCAGCCCACACTCACAGCAGTGTGAGGTATGAAATCAGAATGCCAATTTAGTAAGTTACGATGAGAATATAACTCTTCATTGAACTAGATAGACCACAGAAACACAATGCCCTCTCACAAGCACAGTAACAGAGCAGGGGAATAAGTAATACGATTCTCAAGTGTTTCACACCTCAAGCTCTAACAGCCTACTTCATCCAGCTCCACTACTGGGTTGTACATTTGAGGAGGACAGAGTATTTTTTGTGTTAGCCTCACAGCTTCTTTCCCTACTTTTGGAGACAAAGCTTAGATAGACATTGATCCATTACTACTACTGTTTTACTCATCTTATGGGAACGTCCTACAATTATTTCCTTAGATATGTTAATATTCTCAATCTGGTTACAGGTATGGGAGCCACTTTCTCTCTGTCTCTGTCTCTCTCTCTCTCTTTTTTTTTTTTTGTAGAGACAGAGTCTCACTTTATCGCCCTTAGTAGAGTGCAGTGGCATCACTCAGCTCACAGCAACCTCCAGCTCTTGGGCTTAGGCGATTCTCCTGCCTCAGCCTCCCAAGCAGCTGGGACCACAGGAACCTGCCACAACACCCGGCTATTTTTTTGTTTTGCAGGCCGGGCTTGAGCCCACCACCTTCAGTATATAAGGCCGGCGTCCTACTCTCTGAGCCACAGGCACTGCCTGCCACTTTTTCTCTTAAAGTTCATTTTGAATATCTCGATTCCAATTCATTGTGTGTAGATTTCAGTGTTTAATGCCTGGGGAGAAATCTTATTTTCTTTCTTTTCAAAAATATTGATTACTCTTATAAGCTGGATCCCTTCAAGTTTGCTAACAGCTCTATGCCTTCACAGAGTCCCATTCTTGACTAGCTCTGGGAAGCATTCTCCAATTAGGCTAAGCTGAGTCAAATAAACCAATTGTGTGTGTGTTCACACGCATGCTACTTTTCCGTCTCTACAATTACATTTCTGATACTGTATCTACTTATTTGCATTTGTAATTATATATTTAATGCCTATATTTTCTCTGTATTTCTCAGTCAGAGTGTTGCCAGAAGTTGTAGTCAAGATGTCAGCTGGGGATGGAGTCTTCTAAAGGTTTCACTGGTTCTGAAAGATCTGCCTCCGATGTAGCTCACACACATACCCAGCCAATGAATGGTGATTATTGGTAAGAAGGCTGCATTTCTTGCTACATGGGCCTATCCACAGGACTACTAGAGTATCCTAACAAAACAGCTGTTGGCTTCCCCTGGATCAAGTGATCCAAGAGAGAAAGATGGAACGACCACAAACTGTCTTTTCCTCAACATCCTAATAGTTGCACTGGTCATGCCTATCCATTGTGGAAGACAATTACTGCAAGGGTGTGAATACAGGAGGTAGGATCATAAGGTCCATTTTGGGGGCTGGTTACCATAGCTTGTACTTGTGTTTGTCTGACTTGTTGATTACAAGTACAGAGCCCTGTGCCCGTTGGCTCTGTACTTAAAAGCTCTATAAGTAATGGTTAGAGTTAAAAGGGAAAGGAAAGAAGTTAAAGAAAGAAGGGGGGGGGGAAGAAGAGACAGGAAGGAGAGAAGAAAGGAAGGAGTAAAGGAAAAAATAGAAGAATTATAGTTATTTCTTTGCCTCTGTCTCTGACCAGATTATTAGCTACTTGAGAATAGGGACTGGGAAGTCGTTTAAAAGTTACTTCAGCAAAGCCGTTTGTTTTTAGCTTAGCACACACTAGAATCTTAATGAATATTAGTTGGGTGAATGACTGAATGTATCAGTGATGAATACATGAATGAGGGCTGAATTAAAGCAAATCTGTCTTGTCATCTGACTTTGAGCAAAAGCTCTCTAAGGACAAGAACTAGATCATTTCCTTCTTTACCCTTATTATGTGTACCTGTAATGATATTGAGCTTATATTAAGCCCATAAAAATAAACCCATTGAATTAACACATGGATAAATTAACAGGTCATAGAGATCACTGTCCAATGAAGCTTTATGCATTTCTTTAAATGTAATTTTGTGGTGCAGGAAAACAGTACCTCAGCACAGAAGACCAGTACACCAGCACAGAAGACCATACCAATTTTAGGGGGAAGAGAGGTTGTCTCTGCTGTTTTCAAAGTAAATGTATAAGGCATCTGCCAATTGATTCTCAAATGTAAACTTTTGAGTTCATTGGCTTTACTATTTGGGATGCTTGTATTAGTCCAGGCCTTTTAATTTTATTTCCTGTAAAGGAAATTATGCTTCTTTATTTTTTTGTAGCACTGAGTAGTTTACAGAATGCTTACATGTTCATTCTCCCATTAAATCCTTAGAGTGACATTATGGGACAGGTAATATTATCCCTGTTTTTTAAGATTAAGAGGCTAAATATTTGCTAGGCCATAATTGTCCAAGATAATATTATTTTAGATGCAGCAGAGCTAGCAGAACTAAAGCCACTCTCTTCCAAGTCTCAACATTTCTCCCTGAACAGAAAAATTACAGCACTCATATGTGTGTGTATATGTATACATATATATACATGTATGTTTTATATATCCTTTTATTTCATATCCTGAAAACTCTCTGAAGTTTTCATTTTATTTTGAAAATGTAGTCCTAAACTCTTTCATACACAACCTTGCTGAGAGAATGAAACAGCAGATAACAGTATATCTAGGCAGTGGGCAATTTCTATCAAAAAGCTCTCAGCTGGAAGGCAGAGCTTGTCTTTGGAAGGAAACTGTTACAGGTAGGTGGCAGGTGGAGTTAAGACAGGTAGGAGACACTCTACCCCACCCCAATATTTTGATTTAAAGATAGGACTCTTGGGCATATTTGATTAAAAAAAAGAAACTCATATATTTGTTTAACTTAATACGAGGAAACCCACGTTATAGTCATAGGAAAATTGGCCATAAATAAAATGCTGGAATTATAGCCAACCCTCAAGGGATATGGAAAATCATCAGCCCTCTTCTGCTTCTGTCCTTGTTTTGTTTCTTGGAGGTACATGGACACTTATGCATTCTTCTCCTGGGAGTTTGTTTATCCCTCTATTTCAAGTCAATCTTTGCTATCCATTCACTTACATAAAATGTTTCTTCTCTGCCCTAGTTGGCTGTCTCTCCTCTCCATGGCCTTTCTGCTTGGCCATGCAAGGTATATTACCCTTTGGTGTCCAGATTCTACATGTGTAGGAGAGGAAATATTAGTGGCCAGTTTAGGGCAGGTGTTGCCACTGGTCCAATCAGTTGTGATCAAGAAGTGAGACTAGATGGTATACATTTCAGTATTCCAAAGCTGTAGGCTGGGCAGTTCTCTAAGAAGGAAGTATAGATATTTGGAAACTTAAAACAACTTCTGATGCATCTATAAACCAAAGCTGAGAGGAGCAAAGCAAGGAACCCAGTTGAAGGGCACTGGATGAAGGATTACAACATGATCATTGGCAGGATGACCTCAAGTTGAACCTCTAAGCTGCTTGTCCAGAGTTCCTTAAGATGGCTGTAAGTAAGGATAGAGTCACCCCCATGGCCTGTGATACAATGGAGTGGAGAGGAGAAGGGATAAGCGATTTTAGCTGAGAAGAGCAAAGTGTCACAGCTGTAGAGAGTCAAGAGATCATTAGGTTCTGAGAAGCTTGGAGAGCCAATTCCTTATCTGGGTTAAAGCTTTTCTAAGATTAAAATCCTGTCTTTTATTGAGGCAGTGAGGTCCAACGGTAGGCCTCACTGCCTTAATAAAAATAGCAATAGAAAATCTCCAGGCAGCTTCTGGAGTTATACTTGTCATCGAGGAAGACAGAAAAGCAACGTCCACCGAGCAGCTCCTCTGTCAGGTACTTGTCCTATGCTATTTAGTTCTCCCGCAGCAGCCTTCTGAAGTAGCCATTAGCATCACCTGTATTTTATAGAGAAAATGCGTTAGGTAATAACCAAGTAGTTCTGCACTGCTCAAGCTGCCAGCCAGTCAGAGTCCTTCATACCTTCAGCTCTCCCCTTCTGCTCCTTCCCTTCCCCCCCACATACCTTCTCCACTCCCCTCTCTTTCACCTTTCTTCCCTTTTCTCTCTCCCTTCCTTTCACCTCATTTCCTTTTCCCACTCTACTTTTCCCCTTCCTTTTCCTTTCCATTCCATTTCATTTTTTCTGTTGAATACTTTGGATCAGACTTTTTTCTTCAGGACCTTTTTGGACTCCATATTTGCTACATTCATGACTTTTTTTCCATTTTCAAATTTCAAAATATTAAGGGAGTCAAATGTTTTTGTTACATGGCTTGAGTCAGGCCTATAAATGTGCCCATGACTTTCATGGTTAATCTGATCTGGGAGTGTTTTTTTCCCTGCCTTCACCTGTCCCATTGATGCTGGTAATGCTGGCCCTCCAGTTCTACCTTTAGACACAGGCTTGCCTGTTCCTAGTCCCTGCCTGTCCCTACCTAGCTGCTTATCCCAGGGCACTTAAGAGGCCTTTTTGGTCCAAGCTCCATTGTTCTAATTTTTTTTTTTTTTTTGCTATCATTATCACAACCCTGGAACCCCTTTTATTTCTTGGCAGTTAACAGTTTAGCAATTTTTTTTCCTGAATTTGAAATGCCCAAAGCATTCCTCATTATTAGCAGGAGGGTCTCAATACTCGCACTTTCACTGTAGTCAGATTTGGATCCAAATGTGATTATACGGAGAGCAATTGTGATGATGAATCTGGCTAGCCCCTCTGTAACTCAATCAGTTGGACACTAACAAAGGGAATTGTAAGGGCTTCAGGGAAGGGCCAGAACAGCAATTAAGGGGCTGGCCTTTAAAAGAAATATGGGAAATATTTAAGCCTTTACATTTGGACCTGGTAGCAGAGCAAAAAAGGTTATGACTGCATGTAGCATGCTGAAGAGTAATTTCTTTTTTCTTTTCTTTTTTTCTTTTATTAAATCATAGCTGTATATGTTAATGCAATCAGGGGTACAATGTGCTGGCTTTATATACAATTTGAAATATTTTCATCACCTATGGTGCATCTTAGAAGGGTACCGGTGAAACTTACTAAATGCAGAATATAAATTTCTGAACACAATAACTATGAAAATGCCATGAAAGCTATGTCAACCAGTTTGATGAAGAGGAATTTCTTATGTGCTCTTGGTGTCTCTGTGATGAAGGTGGGAAGGGCAGACGGGCACTCTGAAAAATACTGCCTGTGAGTTTTTTCTTGCTTCCCCTTTTATCTCCTTTAAAAGATTATAACAATATTATTACTAAAAATATTGTAAAATAATAATGTAAAAGAAGACAACAAACCAGAGTTCCTTCCTTTTCCCACCCAAACCTGGCTCTCATGTCCTCTACTCTACCAATATCTCTATAACAAAATGAAACATAGATGTTCCCATCCCCACTGTATACAAACTTTCGACAGTTTTTGTCACTCTCACTCTTTGCTTGTAACTTTTAACCTTACTAACCTAGTATTTTTTTGCCTCCTACTTGTTTGCCTAATTTGTTATAGGGTCTTCTGGGGGATTCTCATCTTACATCTGAGCTTCCCACAGCCAACTATTATGAGCCAAGCTGTCCTGTAAGTACATTATGTATATTATCTCAGTAAATCCTTCTAACATCCCATGAAAAGTTACCCCAGCTCTACAGATAAGGAGCTTGAGACATAGAAAAGTTATGTAAGCCTCAGAGTGGGGGATCTAAACTAGGAAACATAACCCCGGAGTCCCTGTTCTTGATACCTACACTGAACCGCGTCTGTTTGTTGAAATTCCTTGCACTCTTATTCCTAAGACTTCTTCTCTTCTCTGTGCTTCCTTTCCAGGCAGCCCCAGCAATTGCTATGGCTTAAATTCCCATTGAGAGACTAATAAACACTCTTCTTACCTCGCCATACTGCTGATACTCAGCAGTTACGAGACATTTCCACTGACTGGGCACAGAGACCTCAGTCAGACAGGTTCCTATTCTGAAGACCCTTTGTACACCTCCTTCACCCCACTCGTCACAAATGCAATTAAATAATTAATATCATAATTATTTGCTTCTGTCTCTGTTATCTCCGTGAGAACAAAAACTTGGTGAGGGTGGGAAACCTATCTTTATTGTTCATCTTGGTGGTCATGACTAGTACAGTGCCTAGCACACTCTGATGCTAAAAAAAAAAAAATGTTTTTTAAATAATGAGCAGCTGAAAGAATAGTAAAGAAATTTTTTAAAGGAAGAAAGGTCTTCATAAGTCCAATCACACTTTCCCTGTCAACATGCAACTCTCCAATGCAATCAGTTCTTTGCATACATTTTAAATAAGTTGTATACATACTGAGTTAAAACTTAGGATTGCATTCTTTTTGCCTAACACAAAATCTTTAAATAGGTTCCTTTTGTATTTTATCATGCTAATGTTGCATGTGTTAAATAACAATTTTATATACTATTGTCAAAGATTTCCTCCCAACACTTTGTTAATATAGGCATATTTGTAATAAATATTTTTATGCACATAGCCATATTGTTCTTGTGAAACTGTTTCTTAAAATAAATCCCTACAAATATTCCAATTTTAAATGCATAAACACTGTTATGGGTGTTGACATACTACATATATTATAAAATTACTATAAAAATTATTGCATTGATACTAACAGCAATAAACACAGGTTTCATTAGCATTGGTAATAGTGTCTTGGTTTCTGCATACAAACTTAGGGAAACTGCAGAACTGCGGTTGGAATGCTTTCCATGAACAAAATAATTCTTTGGTAGCTAATCTTGGTTCTTTCTATCTGCCTTTCATTTTTTCTTTCATTATAGTAAAATACAGGTAATATTAAATTTATCTTGTAATAATTTGGAAGTGTACCATCGGTGACATTAGGTACATTCATAATGTGCAACCAATGTCACTATCTAGTTCAAGGACTTACTCATTATCCCGAATAGGAGCTCTGTACCTATTAAGTAGTCATACCTCACACACTTCATTCCTCCTCAACTCCTCCCCCCACCCCACCCCCGCCAGGCCCTGAGAGCCACTACTCTGCTTTATGTCTTTATGATTTGGCTATTCTGGGTATCTCATATAAGTTGAATGAGGTGTTCAAACAAAAATATTACAAATATTTATAGTGGCTCTATTTATAATACCCCAAAAGGCATTCTGTGCTAAGAGCCTAGATGAGGGAAAAACTATCGTATATAGAAGGATCAAGGAAAGACACAGGAAGGGGATATCATTTTTCTTTGGTCCTGAAGTATGAGTAGGAGTTGTCAGGCAGGAGACTGAGGTACAAACTTGTGAGGGCAAGGAAGGGTAGAAAAGAAAACTGCCTTTTGCTTTCTCCTTCCTTTGTGTTGACTCAGATCTCTTCCTTGGGCCCTCAAATTGATGATTTATCACTTCATCATCACCGTTTTGAAATAAACTGAAGATAATTTTGGTTTTACTTCAATAAAAAGACAGGTAGAACTTTGTGCTCAATGATATTAATAATTTTTTCAATATTAAGAATGTCAATGTGACATTACTAAAGTGTGTTTAATGCTACCTTTTTTTAAAGTTTGTTTTCATTGGTTTATAAGAAGAAATAAGGTTATGGATTTAGTGATCTTCTTACATGAAAGTGAAACATTCACTACCTGTTAGAACTATAACAATTTTGATTTCAAACACATCTGGTCCTTGAATGACAGAGTGAGTCTACAATCTCTGACTCTGGGTGCACATAGTGCAGAAGGAGGACCAAAAGTATTTAGTGTGATGTGTCACTGTGCCTCTCCTGTCCCATGATAGACATTGCTAATCAATAAGTGTGTTCTTTGCTGATGAGCCTGGACATGGCCCTGAGTGCATGTGCAGATTGGCAGCCTGCCATTATTAATACGCAGCAATTCATATAACTCCATGGCTATGTTTGTGAGAGCAGAGGCTAGACTGGGGTTGGAAGTCAGAAGTTGTGTGTTGGAGACCTAATTCTTTCTTTAGCAATTTAAGTAACTTATTTGGACCTCAGTTGCTTCAGCAGGAAATAAAACCTATCAATATCAACTTCAAAGGTTGTTGGAGGCTTTGATATGGCGAAATGTGTGAAAGAAGACAGCTTCAGCAACATAGTAAGTGCTCAGTAAATAAGTTTAGTAAAATTAGAGTCCCTATGACTTGTCTCTTTTCTCTTTCGCCCCCCCTTCCCCCAGTGAATGACCTCTGTTCCTGCTATGGCCAGTTGCTGCCATTCTCCCTTTCATTCACAGAGAAAATCTTGGAGCCACCATCTACTTCCTCTCTTTTAGCCCTTGTCACTAGATTCTGCTGGTTTCTTAGAAGCAATTCTAATTCTTCCACTTTCTCTGAGCTGACCTAGCACTGCTCTGACACTGGCGGAGGTTCATTACTATATGCCTGTATTATTTTATTATCTTCCTGTTTCTCCTTCCATTTCAAGGATTTTCCACCTCTGCACTATTAACATTTTGAGATGAATAAGTCTTCATTTTGAAGGGCTGTTCTGTACATTGTAGGATGTTAAGCAACATGCAACATTTCCACCTGCTAGATCCCAGAAGCACTTTTCCAACTGTGACAACTAAAAATGTCTCCAGACATCGGCCACTATTCCCTGGTGGATGGAGGTGGAGAAAAATTGCCCTCGGTTGAGAACCACTGCCCTAGTCTTATCCTTTTAAATATCCCACCATGTTGAGAATTTATTTATCTTGCTATGACATTTCCTCACTTTAAGAATTGTCAATAGATTGCCATTTCCCAAAGATGTTAATATCTTTTCCTGTGTCATGTTCATCAATAATTGGCCCTGGTTATTGTTCTTCAGACCAGAGCTTTTCAAGTTTAATGAGCTTATGAATCATCAAGATATCTTTTTAAAATGCAAATTCTGTCTCAATAGGTATGGGTGAAGTCTGAGACTCTTCTTTTCCAACAAGGTTTCAGGTGAAGTTGATGCTGCTGAACCACAAAGCACTTTGAGTTGCAAAGCTTTGAAAGACCTTGACCAAGTGCTTCACTATCTACTGAGTGTTCACAAAGGGTCATGTTCTGTTAAAAAGGAGCTTACAGAGTGACATAAGAGAGAGAAATAAGCAAGTAACTATAATAAAAATTGCTACTTGTTACCATAGAAGTATGGATACAATGATACGGAGATGCAGATGGGTGAGAAGAAATTCATTCCGCCTAGAGCTGATAGGTGACAGGAAAGGAGGATCAGAGAAAGTTTTGACGTGGAAGTTCTCTTGATTTGGTCCTGGAGATTATGCAGGTGGTCTACCAAGTAGAGAGGAAAAGGAAGTCCCTTTCCTGGAAGTGGGAACAGCATGATCAAAAGCAGAGAGAAATAAAAATGCATAAGCTGTTGAAGGAACTGTGTTGAGTATGGCTAGTGCCCGGGCTGAGACTGGAAAGGATCTCAATAAACTGCTACAGATCAGGAAGTGCCTTGTCTGTCATACCACGTATTTGAGATTCATGATGTTAGCTAGAGGGACCTATTGAAGGGTTTTAAGCAGGCAAACAAGAGGACCAGAGGTTTGCAGTTGAGGGAGCATGCTGAAAGCAGTGTGGATGGGGGCGCATAATGAGGAGCACCTACTCAGACTGCCAGGGTAGAGGATCTTAACGAGGATGAGTGTGGTGGAAGCCCTGGTGACTGAGCTGCCTGGCAACTCCGTGGTGGGCATCCTTCCCAGCTACACATGGATTTGTGGTGTAGCTTGAATGGACAGTGGGAATACACAGTCCATCATGAAAACTGGAAAGTACAAGAAATACCTTCCGTTTATTAGCACACCGAGTGCAAGAGGCTGAGGAGGACAGGTGTCATAGCCCTCTGTATCAGAATGAACTACCTTGCAGATAACATGCCCTTATTTTGTCAATCAAGTAGATTTACTTATTCCCACAGTACATATTAATTGAGGGTCCACTCTGTATCGGGCCCTTTTTCCAACACCTGCCCTTGTGTTGTTTACATTCTAGTAACTTGGTGTCATGAACTGACACAGGAAAGCTGGGGGCCGTGGAAAATACTTATTTTAGTTTTGGGCTGTGGATAGCATCCAGATGGAATCCTTCAGTCATAAACGTACAGCCATATCCTATGCAACACTTTCTAGAGCATTTCACATACAATTCTAATTAAATGTTTACAATAATTTTGTAGGGCAGATGGGAGAGGTAGCTATTGCCCAGATTGGGGGGGTGGGACAAACAAAAAAAGGCTCAGATATTTGAAGAGGTTTGCTCAGAGTCACTGAGTAAGTTGGTGTAAGAGTCAGGATTGAATCCTGAGTTTCTGACAGCTAGCTAGCCTAGTCCTCTCTCCACAGTGCCCACTCTACCGTCTGCTCAATCACTGTTCTACAAATGATCACTACAAGTGACACGACGGGCAGTCATGCAAACTCTCCCTGCATGCTGATGCCATTTTCACCCTCAAAGTGCTTCCCCAAGTGTGATCTCAGTTACTGCTCACAGCCCTAGGTGCTACTCTGTGGTGCTCATTGGGGCTTGTTGCTAGTTGCAGACGAGTTGACGAGTCACAGGCGTCCTGCTCTCAGCTGGCAGCCACGGTTGCACTGATTATGCTAATAGCAGTCTTGCCTGCTGTTGCTATCAGAGACGAGCATCTCCATTCTCTTCCCCCGTGGCTGCTCCCAATTTCTTTCCATCTCTCTCATTTCTGTCTTGAAATGATATACCAATACCTCAGGGATTTAATAAATAATAATAATAAAGAAAAACCCCCAGTAGAATAGATATTTGTAGACTGCTGAGTACGGTATGCATAAAAATATTCTTAAAACAGAAAATGCTCCCGTCTGTTCCAAACATTATATTATAACAATATTATAATATAATATTATAACTATTAAGTGTGAATGTAATAGTATTTTTAAAAAGGTAAATATAAGATCTAATGCAATGGATTTAGGACATGGAGGTGGCAATTGCTCAAGAGTTGGGGGTCAATAAAACCAGATACTGCTCACATCGAGGATTACAAAATGCCCTTCTGTGGGCTTACAGGTGAACCCCCAGGCAGAACAGGAACTATTTTCCAAATGCCATATCACACTAACTTTCCAAAGTGCTGCTGCTTTCACAAAACTAGCTTTCCCTTTTTCTTTTGTAAAAGCATTTTTGCATGCACATGAGTATATGTCTGAATATATATTTATATATGAGACTATATATATAGATATGAGTGTATCTAAAGCAGCTACAGTAGTGTTGCTTGGCTGAGTAGGAGGTGATACAGGACTGTGCTATTAGTGAGCGGGAGGTAGGAGGTGGCTATGGCTGATGGGCAGGGGTGTGAGGTAATTGCAGGGTAATACTGTCTACAGGTATTTTTAGATAACACCAGAATGAGAGGATGTTGGTTGGTGGTGATGGTCTTTCTTCTTCTAGAACACAGTGATGAAACATGCATAATAAGAACATAAGGATTGCCAATTTGGAGCAGACCTTTTGCCCATCTAGCCTAAACTATCGATGACAAAGGCATCGACAGCTGTGTTGTGGGAGAGTAGGTTTTTAATTTTCCTTGGCATCTACCAAAAATGTTAGGGACCGTGCCCTCGAAATCCTGGGTTTCCCTTAATAAGTCGCTGTAGATGTGTCATATTTTAATCTATTTTAATATTTTAAATTTATAAATGTTGGCCTAGGATAGTTCTTGGGAGATTTTTTTTTTCTTTTCTTTCTTTCTTTTTTTTCCTTTTTGGTTTGGCAAAGTTTGCTATCTGCTGTGTCAAGTAGAGCTTCTTTAGTTTATTCTCAATGTACTTGTTTTTATTTACTAAGTTTTAAGGTGGCACACAAGTTATTGTGCTCCAGAATTCACTACCTTTTATAGGATTTTATTTTATCATCATGTTTTCCTGGTAAGAAATATACCAACTATAATCAAAGGAGATTATTAAGATGGAAATGTCCTAGATACTGTAAAATTTCTGTAAGGTTAGTATCATTTTTATTTTTTAAAAATTTTTACTGTTATTTTACTCATGATCAAAACCTGGAGGTCTTTCCCACTTCACATCCAAATGTTTTCCAGATTCTAGTCATTTTGTCAAATAGCTTCCTACTAGTAAGAGTGACATCATTATAAAATCTAAATGCTACATTCAATGGAAAGAGATCTTTAAGATCTACATCCCTGAGGGCAATAAGCTAACTAAAATGTTCCTTGAGACAAACCAATCTTAACTTCAGATCCTGTCTGCCATTTTGCTTGGAGATGGTCAAGACCAAGTCTCTTTCATCTGAAAAGCTGGTATCTGAGATACCAGGTTTAAAAGCACTTTCTCATTGTAGTATGGGAATATTCTAAAGTATCCTAGGAAAATGTAACAAATATCCACACCAGAACTGTATAAAGCAAATAAATTCATAAATGTAAGTTGTTGAATTACTCATAATTTGGTGATGTATTGATACCTTTGCTCCTTTTGCCTTCACCTTCAAGTATTGAATATTTTTACACGTAATTCTCCCATAACTTTGACTGCCTGAGTTAAACTTATGTGTGTGTGTGTATCATTTAGTTTTGAGATTTGCTTTAGGCCCTGTATGTCTCTTCCTGAGTTTTCCATCTCAGTAAATGGCATCTGCCTCCAGAAAGTTACTCGTGTGCAAAACCGACATGTCTTCTCCCTCATGTGCAATCAGCTTCCACGGTTCATCCACTTTTCTTCTCCTGCATTCCCACATCTTCAGTCCAAACTCTAATAATCTTTTGTTCCAGCTCCAGCAAGTCTCCAATTCTTCTCTTTGAAGCTGCTCTTGCTTTCTTCAATCCAGTATCCAGCTGGGGTAAGTTTTTAAAAAAAATACAGATCTGATAATATTAATTCCCTCCTTAAAAGATTTCCTCCTGCTTTTAGGTGGACGCCCATTATTACTCTTACAACAGCCTGCAGGGCTCTCAGGATCTGGACCATATGTGTTCTCCACCCTCTCGCCTCTTAGACACCAAGTTACTCCTCCAGCCTCAGAGACCTTCTCTTTCTCCTCTCTCTCTCTCTCTCTTTCTCTCTCTCATCATCAAACATTGCCATTCTCTCTTCCTGGAATTTTATCCTCTCCTCGACGTAAGCCATGACACACGTGGGCACACGCACATCCGAGTCTTCACCTAGCTAACTACTACTCATTGTTGTAGGCTTTTCCTTAAGAGGAACTTTTCAAGTTGACCACTTAATTCTCTTTACCCCCAATCTAGGTTATGTCTTCCAAGTCTTATCTGCTTTATTTAAGTCTATTAAATCTTATTAGCAGATAAGACTTATCTGCTCTTCTTTTCCATTTTCTCCCACTCCATCCCCTCTCTTGCCTCTTGTTGTCTGTTAAATAAGTAGTTAATCCGTGATTCCTTTGTCTGTTTCCCCTGTTAGGCAGTAGGCGCAAAAAACTCATTTGGTTCACTGCTGTACACCTAGAACTTAAATTGATACTCACCCATTGTAGCCATTCATTCAATCAATCCTTATTTATTGGGTTGATAAAAAATTACTCTATATATCTTCCAGGGGCCTCTTCAATTGCTGTCTATTTCTAATGTTATTTTCAGGCTCTCAATATTATCAGGTTAATCAAGTGGTTTTTCATTTAGGCAAATACCAAAGTGATGTGCTTTAGGTCATGCTACTATCACACTGTAAAAAAAGAATATTAATGTCACTGTTTTACACTTGTAAAACTCCAGTCAACCTATTTGAATTTATGCAAAGACTCCTCAGAAATACACAGGGATTATTGTATCCTGTTAGGGAGAATTTTTACAAATTTCCTCAGGTCGTTTAGATTTCTCATTCTCCTATTTGCCCTATCTAAAAAAAGATGAACTCAGTTTGGCTATAGAATCATCATTAAGCTGGGAATTATAACCTTACATAACATGCATGAGTCAATTCTTAAGTCTCTGGCATTTACAGCACCAAGGTATACAGGCTTAATGTGGCTGGCATCCACATTAAGTGCATCCTTCTCAGGATGGCTGTGCATTTCCATCCTGAGAAGACCAGATCCTTTGACACTGGTTAAGGGGTTTTGTTATTTAAGCAAGAAGAGGCTTTAAAGAGCAGTTTATCTCTTCAAGAATCACATATGTGCTGCAGTCTTTTGGAGCTGACTCATCCTATCAGGCCTCGTAGCATAAATGAATGAATGAATAAAATGAGGAATGTGTGAATGTAAGGCAAAAAAAGGGCAAGTAGAAGGCAATGAATATACTATTTTCTGTAGCCATGTTATAAAATCCCTAATCATCCCTCGTCTCTAAAATTCTTTTGGAAGAATAAATACCAGCAGTTTCCAGGTAGAATTAGATTGGAAAAACCAAGTGGAGAGGTCATTGCTTGGCAGAACCTTCTTGTCCCCAACCAATGGAAGGGAGTTAGAAAATTATGCCTATCCCCAGAGGACTTCCTAATAATTGTGCTGAGAAGGGATGTTTAGATAGCAATGAAAAGCATTGTATTATAGAATTATGAAAATGGTGAAATTCTTTAAGGAAAAAAGAATACTTTTAAAATTTCCCTTAGGCAATATTGAAAAAATATTTTGGTCTGTATTTTATAGTGTCAAACTCTGGCTTCTCAATGATTAGTATAAATGGTTGAGAAGAGTCTAATTTCCCTCATCATACTAGCTGAGAAGGCTGGCAGGATCTGGTCCACAAGGCTGGCAGGTTCTGGTAAGATCTGGTCCACAAGGCTGGCAGGATCTGGTCCACATCCAAATGAATCTTAATTTCATCTTCCTCCTCTTCCTATCTCCTTTCACCTTGTTGACTAAGGGTGCTGAAGAAAAACTTTCATCTGGCTCCAGACTGAATCTTCCTCTTTCATAGGAGAACTGTGCTTTGGGTTGATATGTAACTAGAGGTGACACAGAGGAAGGGACAAAGTTTTATGTTAGAAAAACTGGGTTTGAATTCTGACTATTCCTTCAGCATATCGTTTAATAATTCTGAGCCTTTCTTTTTTCTTTGTCCCAAAAAGAAGACCAATGCTGGTTATAGTAAAAAAAATAATGTGATAACGAGTATAAAAAATTCTTGATAAACTGAACAAAAACAAAGCTCTACATTTGTTAGTTACCATTGTAGTTAACAAATGTAGTTAATTAGCAATATACACTGTTTATTCCATTGGCAATTACTAGGGGATCTGATCATAAATTTAGCATCAACCAAATGCTCTCCTGAAACAGCTGACATTTAAGTAAACATGTCAATTATCTATAGAACTGGAGACTTTATATTTTATCCCTGTATTAAGTCAAGCAAAGTGTTTCAACTATATTATTTATATTATTTTGCAGAAGTACCCTAAGTGACTTTTAGTTTATGATACTTTCTGATTCTGTGGAGACTGGGTATGAGAATTATCCATTTAAATAGCCTTTCTCTGTCTTTGGTAGAATGGAGGTTAAAGATAATGCTATCCTTTTTACTAGGATAAATACATTTCTCCTTAATTCTAATTCCAAGGAAAGTTTTGATAACCCCTAGATTTAAATCCTTCCCCGTGACAGGAAATGAGAGTGCTATACCTCTATGTTTCTGCATTTTTGTCAAGTTTTATCAGACTGTTAAGAGCTAAATTTTGTAAAATTTATCAGGGTGTTTGACTAATTTGTTCATTTAAACAAACACAGGAATATGTCTGCCCCGAAATTGCTCTTACTCAAAAATGTCTTTGATTTCCTTTAAGTTACGTTGTGTGATAACCAGCAAGTTGTTTTCAGTCCTTTGGGAGTCAATGTGGTGTAAATATAAAATATATATATAATTGCAGCCAGAACAAAGATGTTATATGTCTCAAATTTCCTAGGTCTCAGTGAGTGATCGCATATTGTGTATTCAATTCTATATCCCTTTAGGACTTTACTTGATTCAAGGAAAATTGAATGCATCATATGAGTAGCTTTACAATAAGGCTTTACTGCCTAAAATGAAAAAAGTCCATATTCTAGGGAAATTTTATGGTTGAACCCTTTTATCTCTTTTGGTTGCTCCTTCTTACCTCTGCTACTTTTAAAAATCACAAACACTTGGTTTATCTTCTCTACTTCCATAGGAAATTCACACTTAATACCTTCTATATCTTCTCAGCTGGACCCTGGCTCCTCTGGTGGTTTTTCTGGCTTCTGGACACCTACAGGAGACCGGTTATACCAGTGAGCAAAGTAGGATTGGGCTTAGCCTACGTATCCTCGCCAGAGTCCACTTCTGGAGCTGGAGTTCCGTGTCTTACTAACAAACTCTCAAGGCCATGTTCTTTTAAGCACTTGTGTCTTAAATAAGATGAAAGAATATGATCCATCTGAATAAGCCTGGAGGTTTACATCTTAGGGAGGCCAACCTTGTCAACTTTTTATATTCTCTTTTCTTGTGTGAAGGGATTTAAGGTTTAATTTAGACCTATCTGTTTTCAATTCTAATCCAAAATAAAAAGAAAAAAAATAAAGACCTAGCTGAAAAAGAAGGTACACCCATCTGGTGTTTAGAAACAATAAAAAATATTGTAACCAGGTATTTTAAAACTTAGGGAAGTTTTTTTTTTTGCAGTTTTTGGCCGGGGCTGGGTTTGAACCTGCCACCTCTGGCATATGGGGCCAGCACCCTTCTCCTTTGAGCCACAGGCGCCACCCAGGAAGTTTTTAATATATTTCACTTAGTTCATTGAGCATTTCAGAGCACAGATTAGACACTTGGGATATCACTCATCATCCTTGCCCTTAGAGAGCTCACTGTGTCGTGATTGGTCAATGCCCAGTTCAATACCTGCTGTTATCATAAGTGCCCCAACAATGCTTGTCCTCTTCCATAGAAGAATTAGATGTTTACAATTGTATAAATTTTGGATGAGGATAGTTAGAGCATAGTCAGAGCATTTTATAGAAAAAGAACAGAAACCTACATTTCTTTGTTTATTAAGTCTCCAGATGTCCTATTTGGAAGTTTAAAACAGTTCCTTAGAATCTATATCCATCTTTAGATCACTCCCTACAACCAAAAAATATTCACACCATTTTGTCAGGACAAAGTCAAACCAAAACCCCTTTTGTTTTTTTCCTGAACAGAATGGATGGGATAGAAATCATTTTTGGCAGTTTGTCTCTTTTCTAGCATGGCAAAATTTTCCTCTAAACACTCAGCTGTTATTGCAGATACTTTCTGAATCAGCCTATCTCTATCGGTTAGGCCTGGGAAGTGAAACACAACTCTTAAGAGCAATTCTTTCTGAACATGTATTGCTCCCTTATCTGTTCAATCTAAGGGAAAATGGTATGAGCTCAGGGTCAGAGAAGGTATGTGTGAACCAACTTTGTGAAGAATGTGAAAGGTACACTTAGGAGACCAATCTCATTTGTGTGGAGGTTTTCTTTCAACATACAATAAATTAGAATCATAGTATGAATTTTGAAGATGGTTAAAAAATAAGATAGTTATGGAATTTATGCAGGCTCTTGGATTTCCTGCTAAACCTTAGTAAATATCACTAGTGGAAATAATCAGTCAAAGTTGGGTACTTTGTGTAAGTGATGCATGCACATTCAATTAAATGAATTTAGAGAACTCAGTACTTTACTTTGGTCACACCAGATTAGATTGCATTGCTTTTACATTCTCAGACAACACTGAGCTCCATTAAAATAACATCCGTACAGAGTAGCTGCTTTCATGGTTTTGCCTCATCTAGACAACATAGTTTTTCCTGTAATAGTTAAACAATAGTTATTTTATCCATTTCAGATCTGAAGATGATAATACCTGGAATGGTTATGAACTCAGTATTTATAGGGACAAAAACCCAGATAGTGTATAAATAATCTACATGTTGGAACGAAATTTATATGTACCTGTGGTTACACAGTGAACTTCACATCTACGTTAGGAAAATTACAGAGTGCTTTTCTTTTTTGTGTTCAATACTGGTTTGTACCTTCTCAGATCAGTGTCAGTCATTGTTTCCTGGCTTGACCATTTAGTAGCCATGAAATGCTGGGCTAGTGGTTTAACATGTAAGCTTCTTCCTATATGCAAAGTGACAATCCTTATAGCACTTAGCTCACGTGTGATTGTGAGAATTAATGAGTTGGCACATGGGCTTACTACATTGTCGCATAGTGTGTTAATTATTATTATTATCATTGTCTATAGAAAAGTAATGAGCTGAAGCCTTGTGAATGCTTTCCCAAATGTCTAGCGTTTGCTATATATGAGTGTGGAAATAGTCTGAGCATCCCAGGGGTTTCCTGTTTCATGGTTTCACATCATGGCCATGATTCCATGAGCTATTTTTATTTTCATTTTTATTTATTTATTTATTTATTTATTTTTGCAGTTTTTTGCTGGGGCCAGGTTTGAACCCGCTACCTCTGGTATATGGGGCCGGCACCCTACTCCTTTGAGTCACAGGCGCCGCCCGCTATTTTTATTTATGTTCATCTTTGGGTTATGTAGACCTCTGAACAATTTGCTTATAAAACTGTAAATTCTCTTGTGTTCATGAAGTTGTATGTTCTATGGACAAGATACCCTCTACTCAGAGAAACTAGTCTTAGGGAACTATGTTAGTCACTTGGGAAATTTTCATTTAGCCTTGTATCTAAAAGAGAGAATCTTCCATACACAGCAAGGTCTTTAAGTTGCTGTTTTAGTCAAGTAATAGGTTTTGACATCTGTTCTATCGTAGATACTCAGTTGAAGTAATTTACTGACCTTGCGTGCAGTGGCCTTCTATTTTAGTATGTGAGGCATACTTTCTATTTTTTGTAATAATTCGCTAGGACAACACAGTGCCTGCCTACTTTCACTCTGCACTCTCCAAAAACTCCTTTGTTCCACTGAATTTCTTCTTTGTTTTAAACCCAGATTTTAAAATTCTTTCTTATTGTGGTAAAATACCCATAACATAAAATTTACCACCTTAACCAGTTTTCAGTGTACGATTCAGTGGTAGTATGTGCGTTCACACTGCTGTGTAACCATCACCAGTATCTATCTCCAAAACTGTTTTTTTTTTTTTTTCACATTTTATTTTGGATACTTATTAATAAAATCATAAAAGTTATCTCTCAATTTAGTGTAAGTCATTCTGGTAGTCCTCCTCATCCTGATATGCAAAATCATTTTTCAGCTTGGGATTATCCTGACTTTGATAACATTGTTCTTTTTTTTAAATTGTTTTTTATTAAATTAACTTTGTACATTGATTCATTTATGGGGTTCAAGGTACTGCTTCAATATACAATGTGTAATGCTTACATTGAACTAAGTAACACATCCATCACAAGTATACTCATTTCTTAATAGTTTCAAAATGTACCATTGTATCATGCACATTAGGTGAGGTCCCCCAAATTCCCTCCCTTCTCCCATGTCCCCCCTCCTCTCCCTCTGTTCTTCCTTTCTACCCATAAAGCAATGACTTCCCATTTCTCCTTTCTCCCATCTTTGGCAAACATCAAGCTACTTTCTGTCTCTATAAATTGGATTATTCTAGATACCTCATAAAAGTGGAATCATATGGTATTTGTCTTTTTGTGCCTGGCTTATATTTCACTTAGCATAGTGTCTTTAAGGTCTGTCCACGTTTTAGCATGTGTCATAATTTCCCTCTTTTGCAAAGCTGAATAATATTCTACTGTTTATACTACATTTTGTTCATTCTTCCACTGGTAGACATTTGGTATCCTTTGCCTATCATGAATAATGCTTCTGTGAACATGGGTGTACAAGTATCTCTTTGATACTTGGGATCTTAATTCTTTGGGATGTATGCCCAGAAGAAGAATTACTGGATCATATGCTGTTTCTTTTTTTCCCCAAAATATAATATCAAGGGAATACAAATGTTTTCATTAAATGGGTAGGTTTTACAATACAAATTAAAACCACAATGAGGTATTACCTTACCCTTGTCAGAATGGCTAGTCTCACAAAGTCATAAAACGAGAGACGCAGGCATGGATGCAGAGAGAAAGAAATGCTTATACACTGTTGGTGGGGCTGAAAATTAGTGCAACCTCTATGACAAACAATTTGGAGAGTCCTCAAAGAAATAAACATAGATTTACCATTGGATACAGCAATCTCAATACTGGGTATCTACCCAAAGGAAAAGAAGGCATTGTATCAAAAAGACACCTCCACTCAAATATTTATTACAGCACAATTCACAATTGCAAAGATGTGGAATCAACCTATATACTCATCAATTCATGAGTAGATTAATAAAATGTGGCACATATCTACCATTGGAGTACTATTCGGCTATAAACTGAAATGAGTTAATACTGTTTCGGGTAATATGGTTGAAACTAGAGATTGTTATCCTAAGTGAAGTACCTCAGGAATGGAAAAACATCACGTGTACTCTGTAATAATTTGGAGCTAATGAATGGGCACACATGGACACAGAAGTAAAAGTCACTGGAAATCAAGAAGGAAGGAGGGGAACAGAGAGGGGGGTTAAAACCTACCTACTGGGTACAGTGAACACTACTCGAGTGATGAGCATACCTATGGATCTGTTCCACTGAATTTCAAACTGCCTTGGATTCTCTTACTCCTCATAGATTAGTGGTTCTCAACCTTCCAAATGCCGTGACCCTTTAATACAGTTCCTTATGGTGTGGTGACCCCCAACCATGAAATTATTTTCATTGTTACTTCATAACTGTAAGTTTGCTACTGTTATGAATTGTAATGTAAAAATCTGATATGCAGCATGTATTTAGGTGACCCCTGTGAAAGGGTCATTTGACCCTCAAAGGGGTTGCAACCCACAGGTTGAGAACTGCTGTTAGATTTAAGCTGATTTTTTCTCTTAGGGACTCCCAGTGTGTATGGGAGAGATGTTAGAGTGAGGGTGAAGATGGCTTATGTTTAAATTTTCAAGAACACCTAACCTGTTTTCCCTTTTCCCCTCCCCCTTTATCCATTGTTGCTGTCATTTCTGGGAACATTGTGGATGTCAGTTTATTTTTGTGTACACATGAGATACTATGGTGGCCAGGAATTAACCCTTTCCTTGTATTAACAAGGTCCCCTGTCTTTTTTTTTTTTTAACAAAGTCTGTGTTTAATAGGTATACATTTTCATCGTTCACAGTTCAAAAAAGCATTTTTTAATTTTGGGGAGATGAGCAACAATATAGTTTTTTTTTTTTATCATAAGACTGTTTATTGCAATTCAATTTTTTTTTTTGAAGATAAAATAAAATACTGATTTATCAAAATGAAAGAAAACCAAACCATTTCCACTTGTTTTGAGATACCATTGAGTATACCTGCACAGATACTAAACATAGAAAAATATATCAGAATCAACTCAATATAATATTCTAAATGCATGTACTATGCATATAGTAAAATTTATATTCTTTTAAATATATGTATTTTATTATTCTTCATTACATTATTTCCCCCCACCCACCCCTCTGTGGTAAGACAGAATTGATTTACAGAAAAGAATACAGAAAACACCAAAGCTCCTGGTAGAGGGAGAGATTTCAAGTGGGGAGAGAGATGCTCTCTCCGTTCCTCTCCCGGTCTTTCCCCGTCTCCTCCTC
>CAUYRH010126556.1:0-34606 GCA_963574655.1 Perodicticus potto
CTCATCTGGGTACAGCTCCACAGCGTCTCCACATCTGGATCCTCCCTGCAATGTATGTATACAAAAGTCTTGCCCAGGCTCAGTGCCTGTAGCTCAGTGGCTAGAGTGCCAGCCACATACACTGGAGCTGGCGGGTTCAAAACCAGCCAGGGCCTGCCAAACAACGACAACTACAACCAAAAAATAAAAAATAAAAAAAAATAACTGGGTGTTGTGACAGGCACCTTTAGTCCCAGCTACTTGGGAGGCTGAGGCAAGAGAATCATTTAAGCCCAAGAGTTTCAGGTGCTGTGAGCTGTGATGCCACAGCACTCTACCGAGGGCAGCATAGTAAGACTCTGTCTAAAAGAAAAAAGGTCTCCCGATACTCCCTGCCAATAGACTCTTCCTGAGTGCACCATCTTGTGCCTAGCTGTCCTTTCATGGGGGCTCACACACTCCTTGAACATGTGACGCTTTTCCCCAGCATCTGCCACTGGACTTTCAATAAATTGCTGAAGCCTCACCCACAGTCCCTGCACATACAGACTTCTCCCAGTGTGTCCTTTCGTGCATGCTGGAGGGTGACTGATGGCCACGGGCTCTTCTCCTGTACTTGTCCCCCAGTGCTTGATGAGGGTGACACATCTCTGAAACTTCACTCACACCGCGTGCACACATGGGGACTACTCCCTGTGTCTCTCTGCTGTAAGATGAAGTCTGACTGATTGCTCAAGTCTGCCCATGACCCCTGCATACACAAGGCTTCCCCCTTCAGTGTGTCCTTTGGTGTCTGATGAGATGTGACTTGTAGCCAAAGGCTCACCCACACTCCCTGCAAGCGTGCCGCTTCTCCTCTGAGTGTGTCCTCCAGTAGACAAGGAGTAACCTCCGGCTAAAGCTTCAGCCACAGTCAGGCTTGGCACTCGTAAGGCCTCAGCACGTGGAAGGCTTCTCTCCCGAGTGTGTTCTCTCATGCACCATGAGGGTTGACTTGTCACAAAAGCCTCGCCCACACTCCCTGCAAACATAAGGCCTGTCCCCTGAGTGTGTCCTCTGATGTTTTCTGAGGGTTGACTTATCACTAAAGCCTTATCCACACTCCAGGCAAATGTAGGGTTTCTCACCTGAGTGTGTTCTCTGGTGTCTGATGAAGGATGACTTCTGGCTAAAGCCTCGCTCACACTGCAAATATAGGGCTTCTCCCCTGAGTGAGTCCACTGATGTCTACTGAGGATGGACTTATTTCTAAAGCTTTGCCTACATTCTGTGCACAAATAAGGCTTTTCTTCTGAATGTGTTCTCCGGTATCTCGTGAGGTTCAACTTCTGGCTACAGCCTCGGCCACACTCACTGCATTCATATGGCTTCTCCACTGAATGTGCAATGGTGTCTGATAAGGTTTGGCCTGTCTTTAAAGCCTTGCCCACAATCACTGCAAATATAGGGCTTTTCCCCTAAGAGAATCCTTGGGTTTGTATTAAGTTTGATTCCAAGTTACAGTCTGATTCAAACTCTCTACAGTTGACTGCTCCAAGTCTTAAGGTGTCTAATTCCTTCCATCCTCTGTCTGGTTGCATAGGGTTTACCCTTTGGGCTGAAATGGGCTCTGCTTCCACCACCACGTTGCCTTCTCCAGGACTTGCTGACTGTTCTTGGAGTGGGCTAGAGAATGCCCTTGAGGTCTCACTCTCCTCCATCTTTGCAGACAACAGTTTGGAGCCACCTTCTTCCTCTTGAGCTTCTGTCTTTTTACCGCAGCAGCTTTGATCAGAATACTGCTGCTTCTGCTGTTCCTGATTCCCTGGTGTGGAATTCCCTGGATGATTTTCTGCACATAAGCCCAGGAAGATCTGAAGCGCATGTTGGCTGAGGAACTGCTGACAGGAGAAGGCCAGAAGACAGGAGGAACAAGGGTATATTTCTGGGTTTGGTTCCAACGAAAGCAGATTGCTGTAATTCTCCAGCATCGCTTCTTTGTATAGGTTCTTCTGCTCCACACTCAAATCTCTGCCATTCTGCCTCTGTGAAAATCACAGCTACATCCCCGAATGTAACTGGTACCAGTACTTGGGGCCTTCCTTCCTTCTCTTGGGGCCAGTAAATATAATCAGAAGGCAAACCTTTTGCCTTATTATTTTGAGACAATTTCTTCATGGTCTCCATGTCTTCCTCATTCTCTGAAGGCAAAATCTCCCAGGCTTGCTCTCACAATACAGAAGAATCAGGCAACATCATGGCCCCAGAGTTAGCCCAGCATATGTCTTGAAATTCTGCCGGGCCAAGTAGATATTCTTTCATCTTAAGGTAGATTTCTGGTGTGTAGTGTGACTTCCAACCTTAATTGTAAAAGCCCGTCTCATTTCCAAGCAGCCAGGACCTGGAATTAGGTCAGGAGCACAGAAGTCCTCTCTTTCTCAACAGACAGTCCTTTCCTTTTCAGGCAGGGTTTCAAGAAGGTAGACTGCAGTCTGGCCTTTCCCGACCATACACACCACACGAGAATGTGCATCTGAGGCCAAGGACACGGGGAGGCCTCACTCAACAACCAGTCGCTGCAGCGGTCAGCCGCTGGCCCACGCCAGAATTCAGTTCTCAGAATCCTCAAGGGCTCCAGCTCCCCTGGGCCGTCGGGGAGCTACTTCTGGGGCGTTAATTTAACAGGACAATGGCTATTGCAGTGACAGCCTCCCGTCTCTTTTCTTAAAATCTATTTGTATATCTTTAAGCCAATTCCGTACTGTCTTGATTACTGTAACTTTATAGTAAATCTTGAAATCAAGAAATATTTGTCCATTAACTTCTCTCTTTTTCAAAATTATGGAAGTTATTCTAGGTCCTTTACATTTCCATGTGAATTTTAGAATTAGCTTGCTAATTTCTACAAAAAGGCTTCTGGAATTTTGACTGAAATTATGTTGACTCTAGAAAAATTGGGGGAGAATTCAAATTCTAAAAATATTGAATCTTCCAACCTGTGAACATGGTATATCTCTCTACTTATTTATTTATTGTTATTTGTTTTTGAGACAGAGTCTCACCATGTTGCCCTCGGTAGAGTGCTGTGGCGTCACAGCTCACAGCAACCTCGAACTCTTGGGCTTAAGTGATTCTCTTGCCTCAGACTCCTGAGTAGCTGGGACTACAGGCATCTGCCACAACGCTCAACTATTTGGTTGTTGTTATTGTTGTCGTCATTGTTGTTTAGCAGGCCTAGGCCAAATTCAAACCCGCCTGCCCCAGTGTATGTGGTCGGTGCCCTAACCACTGAGCTGCAGATGCTGAACCTCTCTACTTATTTAGATCTTCTTTACTCTCAGCAAGATTTTATAGTTTTCACTGTACATATTTCACACTTGTTTTATCAGGGTTATTTCTAAGTTATTTCATATTTTTTATTATATTGCTAATGGTGTTTTTAAAAACTCCAATTTCTAATTGTTTGCTGCTAGTTTATTTTTGCATATTGATCACATAATGCTGTGAGTTTATTTAACTCACTTCTTAGCATTAGCACCTTTTTTTGTTTGTTTGTTTGTTTTGCGGTTTTTGGCCCGGGGCTGGATTTGAACCCACCACCTTTGGCACATGAGGCCAGTGCCCTACTCCTTTGAGCCACAGGCGCTGCCTGCATTGGCAGCTTTTTGTCAAAAAAAATTAATTTTCATTAAATTTTCTACCTAGGTGATTATACTGTCTTGAATAAAGACGATTTTATGTCTTTTTTAATTGAGATAACTTTTTTCTTTTTCTTAGCTTATTCCAATGTCTAGAGCCTCTAGAACAATGCTGAATAGATAGAAGAAATAAGTGCAAAAATCGTAGTCTTATCCCTTATTTTTGGGTGACAGCATTCAGTCTTGCACCATTAATTTTGACTTTCTGTATAGGTTTTATTTGTTTGTTTGCAGATTCTTTTTATTAGGGTGAGGAAATTATCTTCTATTTCTATTTTTTCTGAGACAAAATCTCACTCTGTTGCCATGGATCCAGCTTCATAGCTCACAGCAACCTCAAACTCTTGTGCTCAAATGATCCTCTTGCCTTAGCCTCCCGGGTAGCTGGATCTATAGGTTCCTGCCGCAATGCCTGGCTTTTTTTTTTTTTTAGTAGAAGTGGGGTCTTGCTCTTGCTCAGCCTGGTCTAGAACTACTGAGCTCAAGTGATCCACCCACCTGCCTTGGCCTCCCAGAATGTTGGGATTATGGGCTTGAGCCACAATTATTTCTTTATTATTCTCTTAACACTTGTAAACTCTGTAGTAACATCTTTTATTCTTGATGTTGATAATTTATGTCTTTTCTCTTTGGGACCTGGAGCTCTGGTCTGGTACCTCTTCATCCTTTGCTAATTGTCTAACCAGTTGCTTCATCTTTTATATATGAAAATCAAGAGGGTGGGACAATTTACTAATTGTCTAACCAGTTGCTTCAGCTTTTACATATGAAAATCCAGAGGAGGGACTCTTACAGGTGTCTTCTACTTCCAATATTCAGTAAATTTTATCAGTCTGCGCAGAGATTTATTGGTCTGTTAATCTTGTAGAACCAGTTTTTCGCCTCACTGATTTTCTCAATTATTTTTCTGTTTCTTATTTCAGTGATTTGTATTTTGATCTTTATTGTTTCCTTTCTTCTTCTTACATTGAGCTTCATTTATTTTTATTGTACTCTTAAGGTTGACACAGGTCATTAATTTAAGATCGTTCTTTTCTTTAGTATTATAAATTTCCCCAATATTGCTTTAGTGGTGTGCCACAAATGATGTCATTTTGTCTTTTCATTTTCATTAAATTCATTTTTGATTTCTTCTTCGACTCATGGATTATTTAGAACTGTGCTATCTCATTTCCAAATATTTGGGCATTTTCTCATTTTTTATTGAGTGTCTGACATTTATATTTGTATGTTATTGAGTACTGGATTTTGTTATTACATTGCATAAAGAATGCTGGCATTTTTCGGATAGCAACTTCAGTGACTTGGTGGTCCTCTTCATCCTTGTTTGCTCCTCTTGGGCCTTATTTCATAGCTCTTTGGGCTCTACAGCAGCCTTTAGGACTACTTTAGCTCACTTCTCTGGCATTACCCTCTGGTCTCCCTCTGTTGCATAATCCATATATTACGGACATTTTAAGCACTCTGGTTTGAGGGAATTCAAACAATTCCTAGCATTATGTGAGTTACGGGAATTGCTCAGATTACCCTTTCCTGGTACTTATTCTTTCCCCAACAGCTTTTCTGTTACTGACCTCAGAAATGAAAAATTAATATTTCACTAAATGTTAATTAAGAGGAATCCTCTGCAGATTTCTGATGGTCTTTCTCGCTCTTCCTTACACTCCACTCTGTAAATTCTAGCTGTTTAGGCCTCCTGGACCCTCACGCCTGTCTCCTCAACTCAGTGAGACCACTGGGTCTTGTCTCCGTTCCCCTTTCCTGTGCTGCAGTTGAGAAATTGCTTCTAGGTGGAGAGACAGGTGATTGTGGAGTTTACCTTGTCTGTTTCTCTTCTCTTGGGGGTCACAGTCCTGGGCTTCTGGTTATCTAATGCTTGAAAGTAGTTGTTTCAAATATTTTGTCAGGTTTTATAGCTGTTTTCAACAGAAGACTAATTCTAGCCTGTGTTATTCCCTCATGGTAGAAAACAGAAGTCTCATCATCTGTAGATATGGGAAAGCTATTAATTAATTAATTACAGCTTTCTAACTTAATCTGTGGTCAACCTCATGACATCATAGCTTGCTTTGGTATTGACTGCATTATGTATTTCAGAGCAGACAGTACACTGGGAAGAAACCTAGGCTTGGGAGCTGGAGCGCCGATTCCGGCACCAACCCCTGCCACTGGTCAGTTGTCTGATCAGCTGCATAAACCCCTAGGGAGTCAGCTTTCACTTCTGTGTATTACGAAGGTGGGACTCTCCAAGGTCATCCTGTTCAAAGATTCCTTTAGAAATACTTTTTGCATTTTTGACCCTGGAATTCCCCTATAATAAAGAAAAGAAAGCATTGGACGGTGTTTAGAAAAATGAAAATAGGTTGATCAAGAGAGGAATATAGGAAGTAGTTTGATAATTAGATTAAGGGGGGAATAAAGATGGGAGCAGCACAGTCAAAATTAATCAACTTATACGGGTATAGACAAAGTGAACAGGGAATTGGAAAAGACTTTCTTGCAGTTGCTGTTTATGCTAGGAAATCTGGCATGATGCTGAGGTTATGACACACAAGAGAGAAATTTGAGCAATATTAGGCAAGAATTTGGAAGTCTCAAAACAAGGTCAGGGGACTCAAGTGCCAGGCACACGGTGTTATTGGTGTCACAGGGACCGCTCCTTGCGTTATGCTATGGAGACGTAAGACCCACATATTTCATGTGGCTAAGCAGTTGTCTCTGGTTTTGCTCACTAAAGACTGAGATTTTCTATCTTTTGAAAACAAGTGTAACTAACATGTTGAGAAAGCACACCTCATAATTCAGTAGAAATGCAACTTTGTTTTTTCCATTATTGTTTTGCAGTGGGAAATTTAGTCTATGGGGGAATCTTCCCTGTGCCTGTATGAGGACTCTAGCAGTCCACAATTTCCAGCTTAGTATGAAGTGACAGGTGAGCCCCAGTCTAAGTCAAACAGTTAGATAAAAAGCTTAGATGATCCAGGTGTGGATCCTCAACTTAATTTACTGTTAAATCTCTCTCTTCATTTGTTTCTTCCTCGCTTTCCCTCTCTCGGGCTGGCTTTAGGCTGGACCCTGCAGTGAGGCGCGGTCCTTTTCCATTTCTCCACCTCCTAGTTCTAGTCCTCCATGACCATCTCGATGGCTGCTGTCTTGATCCCTCGAGGGTCCAGTGGGGCTGGGGTGCCAGGGAGAGGCGACACATGGGACTCTTCTTATTGAACTAATACCTTATCTTTTAGTCTTTCCTTTCCACCTGGACATGCGGAATGACTTTCCAGGACTTCACAATTTTTTCATTTTCTCCTGTGATTCCCTTCACCCTACGGGATCTTATTTTGGTGTCCTCGTGGTCACTGTGATTCCTTCCTCATCCCCTGGACATAGAGTGATACATCATGGAACTCCTTAGCCACCTCCAGGCGGTTCTATTGGGTGGACCCAAGACAGTCTTCATATTAGCTCACTCGGTGTCTCAGAGCCCACAGCTCTTCCAAGGAACACCCACAAATCCCTTGTCTGGGACTGACGTGAACCCCAAGGAAGCAGCACTCTTCTGGCTCTGCCTTCAAAGCAATCAGCCATGCTTCTGCCTTTTAGACTCCGCCTGGTAACACTGTCAACTTCAGCTTTCTTAAAATAAGCCTGGGCTTCTAAGCCTCTCCTCCTCCTAGCCCAGGGTAAGAGGGTTGTACCTCCTCTCAGGCATCTGAGAGCATGGAAGGCTTGGCAAAATAATGTGCATCCCTCTTCCTGCACCCACTGAGAAATAGCCAAGATCTCTTTTGTCTCCATTCCCTGACCCTTCTTCCCTGTCCTTGATCTAGCCAAGAAGGGTCTCAAGGCCATTTATTTCGAAAATTTTCATAACTTGGTTTGGCACCTTTCTTTGGAATTTTACATCTGTTATGTTCTGTTGCCTGGTGGAAACTTCAGTTTTCGGATCCTATTACACAAGTAATAAACAAACATTATTCATGAGCCAGTCCTTGAACCACAGTCCAGTGGTGTAACATCTGGCTCTACTAAACATTTTGATTTCTGAGTGCATTGTGTAAAAATCTGGAGGAGAGACAGCTTTCCTAAGAGTTTTATTTAATCCTTGACCAGCTATGCTATTTAACACTTGTTAACTGGAGCTCTGAGCATGTGGAGTTCATAAAATACTTTGGAATGAAATACCTTACTAAGTAGCTATAATAGATAGTATTTGGATGGTAATAGATTCATTTCCCAAGGGCATCATGTGGTTCTCAACCACAAAGATCTTTTCTAGCACAAGAAAGTGGTAAGTCCACAATTCTCTTTCTAGACAAGAGGGTAGGAAAGTGACTCTGAAATACTGAGCCCTGAGGAGACAAATTTTCCCAAATTAACTCCCTCACCAACTGACCATTCTAAACACAAACTTAAGAGGCAGCATAATAGCATGTTTCAGTGAGTTATGAAGGGAGGTGAGGGGGTGGATGTTTCTATTATCTGAGGTCAGAATATCCTTACAGAATTGCTTGAGTCCAAAGCAGAGAAGGAAGGGAAAGAAATGCTACCTGGAGGTCCCCAGATGTGGCATAACCAGATCCTAAGTGCTGCTGGTTGGCCTTGACCTTTGCAATTCAGGTTGAGAGCAAAAAGGCTGTGTGTTGTAGGGATTTTTCCCTAACCTTTTGTTTGTTTGTGTAAAACCAGGGAGGGAAATAGTTGAATAAAATCCAAGGGCCTTTCAGACCTGAATCATGGAATTGGAAGCACTTGCTTGAAGTTTGATTTGCTAAAGTGATGGCTCTCTAAGCTGGGATGTCTTAGCCTTTATGAACTCATAAGCTTTCCACTTCCTTAAAGAGTCTATTTTTCTCCCTGCTCCCAACTTTGCAGCGTCCTTGAGATTTATAAACCTCGTGAAGTTATGGCAGCAGAGAAGAATGCTCAAGCTTTACTTTCTACAGTTTCTGTTACAAAAAAAGTAGGCATTTGTTGGCTTTCCAAATGTATAACCATGCATTATATAATTGGATGTGCTTTTTTCACTCTGTATGACACTTTTTCATGCTAATATACCACCATTTGTACAAAATGTCCTGCAATTTCAGAAGGCTCAAAGACCTCCCAAAGGCCATGCATGAACCCCCACAGGGGCTCCCAACTCTAGATGACTCAGTCATGGCTGCCTTAGGGACTCTGTTTTCTACCCTGTTGGATGTCTGTATCCCTTGTAGAATCACAGTTTTAGAGCTCTAAATGGCCTGTGAGATCTAGTCCCATTGCTGCATTTTATAGAAATGGATATCTAGAAGCAACTTTCCCAGAGTTACGTGACTGTGTTTACACAACAGATCCTGAACACAAACTTAGGGAGCTGACTTTCCTGTTCAATATTCTTTCTACAGTATTGTCAACTGCTTGCATCTTTTTTATGTTGTTCCATACCCCTTAAAGACTGCAATCAAAACTACAAAATAGTAAATGCCATTGTAACCTATTCTCCAAGTGCTTCATAGGCTTTTGTGCGCATGTCTGCTACTATCAAGCTGCCTAATTTTATAGTAGCTCCAAGCCTGAACAAATATTCAATTATTATGACCACTATTTCTGCCAAGTATTATAAATCATACAGAAGAAAAAATACATCAGCTGTAACTTCTAGTAGTTTAAAACTTATTGGGGAGACAGACATGATTTATATTCAGTTTGTGCTCAGCTGTGACCCCTAGGACCTTGGTTAACACATCTAATTAATTATTCCAACTCTCCACCCTATCCTGTAACTTATCCCTCTTTGATCTTCTATAGTTCATCTGTATCAAGAATGATTTTTGAGGAATATAAGAGAATTCAAAGATGATTTGTGGTAACTTTAGTTCTAACAGCAATGCAAAGGAAATGGTGTATTTTCTAGGTGGGGAAACTGAGGCTTAGTCTGATTACATGACTTGTCCAGGATTCTCTGGTTGATAGTAGTAGGTGGAACAGGGTCCGGAAGCCCAACTGGCTGGTGTCTTTCTAGTCTATGCAAGCAAGAGGCCAGTGCAATAGATAAAAGCAAGTAGAGTGAAACAGGCTTTTGGATACCTCACATGAGCTGACTGGGAGAGGGTTTTGAATGTGCTGACTACCGTGTGTCCTTCTTAAAGCTGTGTCAATTTTTGTGTGAGCAGGGGCCTTATCATGGTGAAGGAAGGATTCACAGACGTATGTCATGGATGGAATACACTCTCTCAAGAAATAGTTCTTAAATTCACCTTTTATTTTTCTAAGAATGAGGCCAGAAGCAAAGGCAAATGTATCAGAGACTTTACATCTAGGACTTTAGTTGAAAAGGAATTTATCATCTACAATTGTCACCTGCAGTCGGGTTCCCAAATCAGCGAGCCTTGTAAATGGGACCATCAGAGTGAAGGTTTATTTGAGGAGAAAGTCGGATGCTGGGGCCGGTGCTTTCTTTTGTCAGACTCGGACAGTGTTTGTAGAGAGGACCTGACACCTTGTTTGCTCAGGGTATTCTTCCCCTTTAGCTTTCCCATGTAATTCTCAGTGCGCTGTGGGATAATGACACTCTTTGTATTTTTCCATAGAGAAGGAGGAAGCAGCAGTGGGGATTTGATAAATTTACCCATATATAATTGAAACTGTTCTGTTCCATTGGTATGTACCCATATTTTGTCCTTTTTACCACAAGAGTGTCCAAAATAAAACTTATTATTTAAGTTTTCCACTAGGAGGGAGAAAGAACATGTGAGGAAAAAGAAAAACATGTGGGCATTCAACTGACTTATACTTTACGGGAGGATGAAAGCAATAATAGACCAATTCCAAGTAATCCTAATTTTAAAAAGACCTGGTTCTCGGAAGACTGGTATTGCATTTTTGCTATATTTGTGCCTATTTTGTTTGTAAAAGTTTTTATAGGTTTATGATGTCATAAAGCAAATATGATTTTGTGATTGAAAATCAAACTTCTTTTGAGGTTTTGGTCTTACCAGAATCGTAAGGTGCAGTGAGAAGTGGAGCGTGTGTGTTATGGGAGGGCAGTGAGAAAGGTGAGGGGAAGCTCTTCCTTGCACACCGGGCTCACATAGAAGAATTTGAGAATCTCTGTCAAATTCTTTTTTATACCATTGATTTGTGATAAAAAAAATGAATGAGTTTCCCCCCAAAATTCATTTCAGGGCCCTGCTAGCATCTCAGATGGAACCAACATTTGCCAGGAATGTTTTCCCTTGTTTGGATGAGCCGGCTCTGAAGGCAACTTTTAATATTACAATTATTCATCATCCAATTTATGTGGCCCTTTCCAACATGCCACAGCTAGGTATGTAATGCTTCTTTCCTACATATATCTATATGTTTTCTACATATAGATGCATAATATCCGTATATTCAACATATAGGTATATAATATGTATGTATCTTTTATATCAATAGCTTTTCTAGGCAGTGTGTTAGAGCTGTCTTATGATTGCAGTCTGTTATAATTATGGAGAGCAGTCACCTGGGGAATGTTTCAGCACCCACACCTTGGAGATGGCAAATCTTGATTCTTTTTGGATTAGAAGCTGGGGACATTATACACATACCCAAGCAGCTATTGATCATTAGTGATAACAAGCTAGTGGACTTAGTCTGAATCTGGTGTGCAGATGTGTTTTATTTAACTCATATGACTTTTTCCTTTTAATAAATTAGTTTCCGATTTTAAAGAAGTCCAGAGATTGTACATAAAAGTCTAAACTTTTACTTCTTTAAAAACTCAGAACACTGAACCTATCATGCTTATGTGACAGTGATAGAGCCAAGAGGAAGCTGCCTCCTTCAGACTAGGACTGCGCCCCCAACCTGCCACTGTCCCCACCATGTCCTACTAGTGTACACCACCCCATTCTCATCACATGCCTGAGTAAAGCTGTGATTTCAGCTTTAATGGTCCCAGATTCCTTCCACTAAAGACCTAACTGAAACCCAGAAGGGGAGAACTATACCTTGTTGACCTTCCATGGGCCTGGGCAGCTCTAGATTAAGTGCTGTGAGAAATGGACTGGAATGGAGAACAAAAGTGAGTGGGAGAGAGAAGGGTGGTCAGGGGCTGAACTCATGGTGCCCATGGACTTGGCCCTCCATGAAGCCCGTGTTACTCAAGGTGCTGAGTCAGGTGCAGGATGCCATCCTTAGACCTTTCTGATGTAGTTTTTCATGAGGGTAGACAGAGAAATCCAAACTGCTAGACAGACAATGGGGAGTGGTTAGAAGGGAGTAGCTGGGTGACAATTGACTAATTATTTGAAAGGTAGATATCATTGCTGAGGCTTCCGGTGATTTGGACTGCAATACATTTCTCTAGGTCAGACTGAAAAAGAAGGTGCAAATGGAAGCAAATGGACCGTGACGACCTTTCACACCACGCCCCGCATGCCAACTTACTTAGTGGCGCTTGCTGTCTGTGACTGTGACCACGTCAGCAGAACAGAAAGGGGCAAGGAGGTGAGTGAGGAAGATGCACTGGGTGGGGGAGAACACACTGGCTGCAGGTTGTTCATCTGCTCCATCTGCACCGAGGGGTTGTGGCTACATAGCCATTGTCACTTCTGATATTCTCTCCCGAGCCCCGTCAAAGCTCTTAGTATGACTTTGCAAAATTGGAATAACATTTCCCACATCAGTTCTGTGGAAGAGTTTCCTTGTCAAGGCAGGATCAGAGTTCCCTCTTTCTGGTCTGTTGCTACTTTTGCAGAAGACAGGAAGGAACCGAGAGAGTTGCCGCGTGGCACACTGACGCCCAGGTTGAGTGTGTGTTGTTACTCGTCTAAGGCATTAAAGTAGTCTTGAAGCTGAGGTGGTGCTCAACCAGTGTGGCCTGGGCACCAAGCTGTCAAAACAGACACCAGGCAAAAGCCATTGCTGTGGCTGAAACAGTGCACGCAGGTTAAGTGTCATCTCTCTGCAGAAACCAGGTTGCCCTGTTCCTTAGCTCCAGGGTGTGCAGTGCTTCCCCAGGGATGTGTAAAGTACGCGCACCTGTCTTGAAATACCTAGTTTTCACCTAGTTATACCCTTATTATATAACAACCCTTTAGGAAAATACCAAGTTTATTGTGGCAAGCTTTTGTATACTGGCTTAATCCCCATCGAGTTTGGAGGAAAGTAAGACCAGTGCCGTAGGCCCAGGTCATTTTAGTCACATTGCCTTCATGGGGTTGAGAAACATCAAGCTCTGAAGCTGGCGGAGATGATCTCCTGGGCCCTAGACCTTCTAGACTCACACCGTTGACACGTAAAGACAAGGAGGCTGTGGTGAGACAAGCCCTTCATCAACAGCAGAATCACTCAGGGCTGCTCCTCCCACACTCCTCGTACTCTATAATGACTTGAGAATACCGTGTCATCATTAATTACAGCTTGTTATCTTCCTGAGCTGTTGGCTCCAGCCTGATCTTCCTCCTTGAATAATTATTAGTAAAACCTTGACATTCACAGATATAACATTGGCCAAGGCAAACATTCATGACACACATTGTTAAATCTGCTCAGGCGTGGACTGGAAGCACATGGAGGTGGACCTCGGGCTTGCATAGCTAGTGGGAGACCTCAGGCTCTCAGCATCCAGGTCTCAAGTGTCTTGTTGTCAGCACTGTTGCAGAGTTAAGAATTCTTATAGTGGGATACAATCTGTCTCTTTGTGAACGACCACCCTGAAAAGATAGCCAAAGAGGAAGTGGAGCATGCCCAAGAAAGTCATGTTCTTCGCCAGAAAAATGAAGTTTGGGGTGAGTTTATCAGTGGAATGTTGCATTTGGCTGTGGCTCAGTTCTATGAAGTGAATGAGTCTACCACGTGCTCTACAGGAAATAAAAATGTATGCTTGAAATAGTGTCCAGCCTACAGAAAGTTGCTCATTCAGTCAGAGATCAGGATTCAGTGAAATTGAGAAAGTAGTTAATGTGTGGTATGAGGATAAACAGAGGAAATCACATATATAGATAGAATTTAGTGCGTGTGGGCGTTTGCAAACACGTTCCTGTCTTGCATGTCATGATCTGCCATGTGTAGGGAGAACACACTGGTTGGAGCGGATGTGATTGTGAAGGAACTTTATGAATGCATCTCGACGGTTGCCTTTGTTGGTCTGTGTCCCTCACTGCTCTGCCAGGAGCCACTCACCCTTTCCTCCAGTTTGAAATCATCTTATCATTTGCCTCACATTCAGCTTATAGAGTAGCAATTTATGAAAGGAGCTTTGTAAACTGAAAGTTAATGTACACACACAGTCATTGTTATTGCCATTATTTTCCAAAAGGCTCACATTTAAAATATACACACCATCTCAACAGTGGGGGCAGAGATGACTTCCAAAGGGTGGCCCTTGGTTGAGTAGGCTCCCTAACTGTTGCTTCAGAAGCCAGAACTGGCACAGGGAAGGGTGAGTTCAGCATAGGAGCAGGGCCAAGTGTGGGGCCATCTTTGTTAGCAGAATGAGGCCCCTGCAGCAGGGAGGAGGCTGAAAGCAACCAAGGGGTCGAGGCGGCACCTCAGAAACAGGTGGTTGCATTTTGTGAACAAGCAGCATTCCTGAATCCTCACATAATTTAGAATCCACATAAGTCAAGACGAATTTCCCAGAAGAAATAAAAGCAAAGTAAGGTGAAAGTGCTTTTGGAGTGCACAAATCTGCAAATGCTGTTCTGCTTTTCCTTTCCTTAGCATTTTCGCCAGCGTTTTGCAGAGAGCTCTTTTTTAACTGTACTCACATCAGGACAGATATTTGAATTTTCTCACTGCTAACTTTTGTTCTAAGGTGTTTGAGTTGTACGCAATGTGCAATTTTTTTTGCCATGAAAGCTGGCGATTCTATTAAAAATTGTTTAAATGATATTATTATAGAGTATAAAATCCTTTCATATTACAACAATAATGTTAAAACAATAGTATATTAGTCACCAAAATCTCACAGGTAAGTTCCAAGTACCTGAACAATAGTGCAGTTACCTAAAACTGACAAAATATGGGAGAGATTTTCTTTTACTTGTTGAACTCAAAGTGTCATTTGGCAAGAGAATAAATAGCCATTGAATATAATTGACTTGCTTCAGCTTTAAAATCATAAGACTTTTGATGAGCTTTTTAAAATTAGGAGACTTAACCTTATTTCAAATTTTGAAAACAAGGTAAGACAATTAATGTTTTATTTATCAAACTATTTTAAATCTGCATGATTCAGATTTGCTTGGTGTGTTCCATACTATATACCCCCAACAGTACAATTCTGTTTTGTGTCTTAAAAAAATGTCCCAAGAAGGAAAGCAAGAGTCTAGGGTGCATAAAATGTGTACAGAATCTACATTTACTATGGGGGTAGATGGTGGTGTAGACCATTCCAAGGATTGTTTTGTAATTTCAGAGTTATACATGTTACTGACAGAGATTGAAATAACACACTTTCTGGAATGTTTATAACTTGGTGAACAGCCTTCTGGGATTGTCTCAGCACCTGTATGCATTTAAACATTTTTTACGTAGCTTCTGAAAAGGCAAGACTTTGGCTCTAGAGTGGCAAAGAATTGGAGCTAGCTTCCAGTAGTGATTTGCAAAATTACTAATTACTGCTCATTGTTTTAATTTAGATACGCATCTGGGCCCGGAAAGATGCCATTGCAAGTGGACATGCAGACTTTGCTTTGAATATCACAGGTCCCATCTTCTCTTTTCTGGAGGATTTATTTAATATCAGTTACCCTCTTCCAAAGACAGGTGAGGCACCTTCCCTTTCAAATGCAATCGGTTTTCAGTTATGTGGGTCCTGGGCTGAGATCACAGCATACACAGATGACCCGTTGAGGACCCACAGCCACCACTTAGCTGCTATTTTGCAGTTAGCCTCTTGACCATCCATCATTATGTTTTAAGCCTTCCAAAACACATTGAGGCCTGCCCCCTCTTTCTCTGTTGGGTGCCATGTGCCCAGTAAGTAGAACATCTCTGAGACTTTGGACCTCTCTTGGTTTTTGATGGCAGCCTCACCTCCCCAGACTCTACTTTCTCTCTTGTGTTCTTGCCTTTTCTCTCATAATGCAAATATGTAATGCTGTGTTCTGGATCTTTTTAGCTAGTGGGCTTGCATGAGTTACTCCAGTTCCCTTTGGTGAGTTTCTTTTTCTTTCTTTTTTTTTTTTTAATATTATATAGCTGTGAGTCATTGGATTAGGAGTTAGAGGTCCCATATGTGAATCCTCATTGTATAAAATTGGAATCATATGTGAATATAGTGTGATCCTGGAGGAAATATGTAAATATTTAACCTCTCGTAGATCTGTACAGTATATCTTTAAAATGAGCCAGTCGGCTCAGAAAGTGGTTCAATGTTTTTTCTCTCTCCATTGAGAGTATCATGGAAATGTCCTTTGCTCCCCTGACATGCTGAGTGCGATCTTGGGAGAAGTGTGCTCTGTCTGTATGGCAGATGGTGGGGGAAGATGGGAGGAGCCTATGTAAGTACTGGGATGGCAAGCCTCCCACTCGGACACCAGGGGCTCTGTAGCTTGAGTTTTCTGGCCCAAGAGGGATGGGGAGCCAAAGGATGGAAACCAACCTCAGCCCCTTCAAGGATCCTTAAGGGGCTGGATGCAGCAGGAGCTCAGATTGGAGACCAAATTTCAGGCTGGAGGCTCCCAAGATAACCCTTGTCTGGGCAAGAAAAGTTGCATTTGTATTTGTTCAGATGAGAAGAAACCCAGCGTTGTCCTTGATACCCTGTTCCCTCAAAGCACCCCTTCTGTCCAGGTTTCCACCTTATTACTCCCACATCTGTCACTCACTCCTTCCCCTCGAAGTTCTCTCTTGTTTATTTCACCAGCACCTCCCCCACAGCAGTCCTCATCTGGTTTCACTACTTTCCTGCTTGCTCCTTCCAATCCATCCTTTGTGTGAAGCCAAAAGGATCTTTCCAGGGCAAAATCTAATTGTGTACTGTGCTCTTTGAAACCTCTCTGTGGCTTCCCATTGCCCGGAAGATAAAGTCCAAATCCAGTACCACGTCTTTGTGGTCGTTCATCTTGTACTGTTGGGGCGTTGGCAGTTCCTCAGAATGGGGAGGGTGCTCTAGCACTGTCTCTGCTCCCTCTTACACATCGTCTTCCTCCCTTCTTCTTCAGACCCGCACACACTCAGCTTGTACATTCTGGAATGCCTTCTATCCACCTGGCTAATTCAAGTTTTGTATTTCTCGGCTCAGTGCACCCTCCTTCCTGAAGGCTTCCCTGACTTCACGGAAGTCCCTCCTGTTGGGCCCTTGACTGACTGTACCCTAACAGTCTCCCTCACTAGATCAAGAGTAACTTGGGGTCAGGATCTGGATGGTCTTTTTGTATATTCAGAGTCTATGGAAGTTTTTCTCTCAGATGGTCTAAAGTAAACTTTTTTAGTGTGGGGGAATAAACACACATAATTAGTTCAGTAATTCCATTTAAATTCTGACCAGATTATCAACTCCTGAATATCTGACATTTTAAAAAATATCTTTCATATCATCTTAACCAATTTTACCCTTAGGCGGTATGCACCCGAAACTTTATTTTGATTGATAGGTGATTAAAATAAGGAATTTCTCTATAAAATAAGGATTTTTAGGAAAATGATAAACTAATATTTCTTAATTAATTTAACTCTTGATTGAGTCACTAATAAAACAAAACAAAACAAAACAAAAAATAGCAAATCCCTTTCCTACCAGTATTTCCTACACATGCCAAAGCCATTTGTTTATTTTTGCTGTGTTATTTTTTTAGCTTATCTTCTTGTGTCTAGCACAATGAATGCTAAGCCTTAGAATTTAAGGTCATATTAACTGTTTTCGTATGTTCTTTATACAGAGCAGCATTTTTTTTTTTTTCTGGTGCTACTATCATTTTAGTCCAGTGTTTTTAAATCAAAAGTGGGCTGCAATATCAAAATAGTATAGGGACTGGTAGAGTTAGGTGTTTGGGTTATTATAAGTTTTGAAAGAGAAAGTGGGGTGTTACTTTTAGGGGTAAATATGAGCTTTTAAGACTTGCAAATTTTTGAAATGGTAACTTCCGTTTTATGTGTTGGTTATGTTCTTTATTTGTAATATTAGTGCACTAACCTCATGTTTTATATATCCCAGTGTGGTATGTATTTTTGAAGCATTTAAATTTAAGTATAAGGTCAGTCATAAAATCATAAAATAATGACCACAATTAATGAGAATTTACTGAGGAAATATTGGGTACCTTTTCTAGATGCTGTGTGAATATAGAAGAAGTAGGTGGCCAGGGCTCTTTTCAAGTAGCTGAGTTGGGAAGATTGCTTCTCTGTGTTAGAAACATAAGCAGCAAGTTACATTAGCAAGGGATGAAGTACTGGCTAAGCAAAGGTCTTAAGAAAAGAGGATGAAGAAATGGTAATTAAAGTATTTCAGGTATATAAAGATCATCTATAAGTAAATAAGAAAAATACAACCATCAGAAAAAGAACTTAATAGGTATATAAATAGAAGTTTTACAGAAAAAGGAACATATGTGACTAATAAATTCATAAAGAGATACTTAACCTCATAAGTGATCTGAGAAAGGAATATGGAAGGCCATAGTGAGGCATCATTTTGTACTCATTCAGTTGTCAAAAGTGAGCATTTTAACAATGCCTTGATGGGAGCGTTGATTGTTATAACCACTTTGAAACACATGTATCATGTTGTAGTACTGACCATTAGAATACCTTAAAACCCAATAATGTCACTCTTCTTAGGCATATCCTCAAGATGAATTTGAGCACAAATGTACCAGAAGACATGTTCATAGCTATACTTTTTATTATAGTCCCAAACTGAAAACAACCAATATAATCATTGATAGAAGAATGCTTAAATAAATTGTGGTACGTTCACACCATGGAAAGCTAAAGTATAGCAATGAAAATGGAACACTATTTCTAAAGTTTAAAACCATAAAAAGTAAACAATATATTTACATATATATGTGTATATATATATTATTTTATTTATTTATTTATTTTGCAGTTTTTTGGCCGGGGCTGGGTTTGAACCCTCCACCTCCGGCATAATGGGGCCGGCGCCCTACTCCTTTGAGGCACAGGCACCGCCCTACATATATTATTTTTAAGAAAAGGAATGATAAGCCTAAAATGTAGGGTAGTGGTTCATCTCTGGGAGAATACACTAAAGATGAGTTGAGAAGGAAGGCACAGATCTGCAGGTGTCAGACTTGAGCAGGGTCAGAATCACCTGGAAAGCTTATTAAAGCACAGACTGCTGCAGCCCAGCTGGCGTTTCTGATCCAGCAGTTCTGGGGTCGGTCCCACAAATTCCCAGGTGGTGCTGATGGTGCTGGTCTGGGAACCAAGACAGTTTATTGGTATTGTTCTGAATTAGATATTGGTAAACTATCAAATCTGGACCACTGCCTGTTTTTATGTGGCCCATGGGCTAAGAATGGTTTTTACATTTTTAAATGACTGAAAAAAATCAAAAGAAGAATAGCCCTTTGTGACACATGAAAATTATATGAAATCAAGTTTCAACAGCCAAAAGTAACGTTCCATTGAAACACAGCTTGCTAATTTGCTTGCATAGTGTCTACAGCCACTTTTGCATTGAGATGCCAAAGTTGAGTGTGTGAAAGAAAACACATATCCCAATGCAGCTGAAAATATTTACTGTTTGGCCTTTTACAGAAAAATTTGCCAACTCCTGTTCCAAATCTAAGTGGTAGATTTATGTGTGTTTCTATTATTATTTTCAAATAATGAGTTAATCATTATAGTAAAATAAAACAGAGTTATGTATGGACCAAAGGTAGTGTATTAGGAAAAAAGGATTTTGCTTAATCTAATTCTATGCATCTGGTGTAAAAAAATAATTTTGAAAATAGTCATCAGGATTAGTAAGAAATTCCTTCTTATAGCTGGTAAGAGTGGCCCACAAGTACTGGTAGCATTCATATGCAGAGGAGAGGACTTCCTGGATAACAAACAGCTTGAGCAGAAAAAGTCTCAGTGGTTACAGAGAACCAAAGGGGCTGGTTTGAGTGGAGCAGAGCAGTCTTTTGTGAGGAATGTGGGTGGCCTGGCAGGTGGGGTGGGTGAAGAGGAAGAGGAAAGTTAAAAGGATGGGCACCCTAGACTAAGGCAAGTAAGCATGCCCAAAGCTAACAGAGCACCCATTGGGGGAGGCTGTGTAATGACCGGGGTACACTTTACCATACACTGTCAGCTTCGGCCACGTGGAAGGTCAACTTAAATACTTAGTACGGCAGAGAACATTCATCAGGCAAAGGTAGCATGGATTAGAGGAGTGATATTTCTTTCATTAGGAAAAGAAAATAGACAAAAAGTGTTACTATTCTTCTATTTATAAATTTGGAAAAACAGGAAGAAAAGCACAAAAAAGAGAAGAAAAAAATCACCTATAATGCTATCACAAAGTGGTAATTACAGCTGACATTTTGGTGTGTACCTTCTCAAAGTCTGTCAATCTCAGTCTCTGTGTTTACTTCTTGTTTTTGACACAAATGGTACCATAGATTTGACACTGTTCTTTGAATGGTTGTTATTAGCAGAGTATAGCATCTCCTCATATATTTATTTGTTATTTGCATATCTTCTTTAGTAGTCGTCTGTTCAGTTGTCTGATCTGGATAACTATCCTTTTGTGTTGATGTTTTTAAGACACAAAATGCCTACATAGCAATTTGACCAAATATTTAGTCTTCTGTTGCTGATCATTTGGATTGATTTCATCATTTTTGCCTGGTTTCTAAAACACTAAAGACAAATATATATACTATTTACCTTAGTCTAAATTTCAAAAGTAGAATGATTTATTCAAAATGTATGAAGATTTTTAAAGATTATGAAGCTTTTGCTATATTGCTCCAAGATTATTGTACCAGTTGACGCCTTCATCAGCAGGCTATGTGACAGTTTTCCTACACTTATTCTAATTATTAATCTTATGTATTTTACAGATTAAGTTATATCATTTTAAGTTTTGTTTTTCGATAACTAATGAAGTTGAACATTTTAAAGTGAGATTTTTGGCTGTTTGAATTATTTCTTTGGTGAATTATTCACCTTTCCCCCCCTTTTGATTGGTCAGAGTTCTCTAAATATTAAAAATAATTGTCTAATTGCCTGTGGTATGTGCTTCAAATATTTTTGCTTGATTGTGGTTTGCCTTTGCAATTTGTTTATAATGTCTTTGGTGAACTAAAGTATTCAATTTGAATAGGCAATACTTTAGAGCAGTTTCAGGTTTACAGGAAAGTTGTGCAGAAAGTACAGAGAGTTCCCATTTGTTCCCCTCATGCCTTTCTTCTGCTGTTCACGTCTTGGCTTAGTGTGGTACATTTGTTACACTGAAGAACCAACACTGATAGGTTATTATTAACTAACATCTGTAGCTTATCTTAGGGTTTGAAAGGGCAGCACTCAGCCGGCAGAGATCTCACAGACCACCAAGGCTTATACTAAAGGTCTTTATTGGCGAGGGATGCTGTAGACTAGCACCAAACAGGAGAGAAAGGAGAGGGAGAAAAGAGAGAGAGAGAAGAGAGAAAAAGAGAGAGAGAGGGAGGGAGGGGGGACAGGAGGGAGAAAGAGGAGAGAAAGAGAGGGAGAGAAAAAGAGAAGGGGAGACAGGGGGGAGAAAGAGGAGGAGGGGGAGAGAGAGTCAAAAGAAAAGTACACCCTTATATAGGTTTGGTTAAGGGAAGTCTTAAAATGGTGACATAATAGCCTATAAGGAGTTACTGCTCTGAAGGGAAGAGCCGTTAGGGGCAGGCCCTAAGTTTGAAAGTTTCAGTGGGTAATTGGAATAGGGAGATGAAGTAAGTTTTGCAATTACCTAACATGGTTCATTTTTGTCATACAGTTCTGTGGGCTTGTACATGTCTAAGGACCTATATGTACTATACAGTTATCACACAGAGTAGCTTCACTACCATAAAAATCGCTGGTGCTTTCCTTGTTCATCATTTCTCCTGAGTGCATGACAACTACTGATTTTTTTTATTGTCTTTATAGTTCTGCTTATTCCAGAATGTCACATAATTGGACTCACACAGTATATAATTTTTAAGACTGCCTTCTTGCACTTAGCAATATGGATTTACAGTTCCTCTATTTCTTTTCATAGTTTGATAGCTCATTTCTTTTTGTTTCTGAAAAGTACTGTATTGTATGGACATACCACAGTTTGTTTATTCCTCCACATATTGAATGGCAGTGGGGTTGCTGCCATTCCAAGTTTTAGCAATTGTGAACAAAGCTGCTATAAACATTGTGTATGGGTTTTTGTGGACATACATTTTCAGCTCAGTTGGGTTAATACCAAGGAGTACAATTGTTAGCTGTTATGATAACAGTTAGCCTATGTTTAGTTTGAAAGAAGCTGTCAGACAGTCTTCCAAAATGGCTGTACCATTTTGCATTCCCACCAGCAGTTTATGAGAGTTCCTGTTGCTCCAAATCTTTGTCAGTATTGGGTGTTTTCTGTGATTTGTAATTTAGCCATTTTAGGAGGTGTGCCTCTCATTGTTTTTATTCACAATTCTCTAATGACAAATAATGTTGAGCATCTTCTCATATATTTATTTGTTATTTGCATATCTTCTTTAGTAGTTGTCTGTTTAGATATTTTGCTCATTTTTTAATTGAATTTCTTGTTTTTTATTGTTGAGTTTTAAAGAGTTGTTTGGGTATTTTGAATTAAGTAACACATCCATTGCAATTATATTCTTTTCTTAATAGTTTTGAAATGTACCATTGCATCATGCACATTAGCTGAAGTTGCCCCAAATACCCTCCCTCCTCCTACTTCCCCCCTCCCCTCTTTGTGTATTTTGGATACAAGTCTTTTATTAAAAGTATTTTATGAATGAATTAATAAATTGTGGTATATGTATACCATGAAATATTATGCAGCCTTAAAAAATATGGAGACTTTACCTCTTTTATGTTTACATGGATGGAGCTAGAACATATTCTTCTTAGTAAAGTATCTCAAGAATGGAATAAAAAGTATCCAATGTACTCAGTACTATTATGAAACCAATATATAATCACCCACACTTGCATATGAAAGATAAAACACAACTATAATCCAGGATGAAGGAGGGTGATGGGAGGGTGGGTTGGATGGAGGGAGGGTAGTTGGTGGGACCACACCTACGGTGCATTTCGCCAGGGTACATGTCAAATCCATTAAGTGTAGAGTATAAATGTCTTAACAGAATAATTGAGAAAGTGAGGTGAACGCTATGTTAACCAGTTTGATGTAAGCATTCCAAATTGTATATAAAATCAGCACATTGTACCCCATAAATGCATTAATGTATATAGCTATGATTTAATTAAAAAATAAATAAAGTCAGAAAAAAAAGAAAGTATTTTATTTTAATATAGTCAAAAAAATTCATTCTCTGGCTTCCATCTTTGATAATAATCTTTAAAAATTCCTTATCTCCCCTCAAGTTATAAATCTTCACTGGTATTTTTCAGTAGTATCATGATTTCATTTTGAGGTATTTTTATTTAGAAATCTCAAATTTTGGAGAAGAGATGGTTTTATTTTTTCCTCCATTTAAATCCACTTAGATATAATTGCCCTGCCCATTTTTGACAACCATGCAATGGAAAACTGGGGACTATTGATGTTTGATGAATCAGTATTGTTGCTGCAACCAGATGATCAACTGACTGAAAAAAAGGCTTTGATCTCCTACATTGTCTCACACGAGATTGGACATCAGGCATGTAGTAAAATGTTTTTCCTTATTTCTCATGAAGATATTGTCCAGCTGCTCTATCCAAAATAGCAAAGAAATGAAGATATTCTGCCATATACCAAATTTTAAAAAAGAAAAACATTACCTAAAAAGTGTGGAAGCGAGCAGGAATAAGGAAGGATCTACATACTGAGATTTGGGTAGATCTGAGCTCTTGGTGGTGGATTATAGTAATGAGACCTTATGGTCATTGAGGGTTGTGTGTTTATGTTTAAAGATTAACTTTTCTCCACAAAGTCCTCGTTGGGAAAGGTAATCCATGCAGAGCTAGGAGTGTTCGTTTTTCATTCTACCTTAAAATAAGAGATATTCAAAAAGATCACTGAAAGATACTTGCATTTCATCAGTAGGTTGTTATAAACTTTTATTTTTTGTTGTTGTTAGAGAGAGGTTAAATGGACACAGGTAATATTAGTGAGGTGAGCAATAATTAATCCTCAAGCCACATTTCCAAGGGCAGTGTCAACAATGACTCATTTCATCAGATCTACATACTTTCATATTGCAACTTTCAAAGTTTAAGTGTTCGATTTGATGAAGATTTTCTTTTTTTTTTTCTTTTCTTTTCTTTTCTTTTTTTTGAGACAGAGCCTCAAGCTGTCACCCTGGATAGAGTGCTGTGGCATCACAGCTCACAGCAACCTCCAATTCCTGGGCTCAAGCGAGTTTCTTGCCTTGGCCTCCCAAGTAGCTGGGACTACAGGTGCCTGCCACAACACCCGGCTATTTTTTGGTTGCAGCCATCATTGTTGTTTGGCGGGCTGGGCTGGATTCGAACCCGCCAGCTCAGGTGTACATGGCTGGTGCCTTAGCCCGTTGAGCCACAGGCGCCGAGCCGATGAAGATTTTCACATCTGTATTTTGTTCTCCGATTCATTAATCCAGTGCATCAAGAAAGAAGTCATCTCTACTATGCTGCTCCATAAGAAGTTTTGGAAAAGAACAACTTACTGGGATTGTGGCACACCCTAGTGCACACTCAACACACACTTTCACACATTTTGATCATTCACCCTAAGTGTCATGTTCTATGACAGCCTAAGTCACATGTGGTTTTGGAATACAGGTTGTTAACTATTAGTACATCACAGCTGTTAGAAGAATTTGGTTAAATGCCAGAGCATGGTTTAGTTGATTTTGGAAATTATTCTGTTTTTCTTTCCTAATTCTGTTCATCATCCTTTTGACACTTTTCTCCCCCCATTCAGCTCAAATAGAAAATAATTGCAATTGGACGTGGTTGCAAAATACATGATTGCTCGAGTGATTTGCACACAGCACATATCATGTTCTTAAAACCTAAACAACTGCTTATGCCAAAATCCTGTTGTAGCCTTTTGAGAGAATAAGGTGCTTGAGTTAGTAAGTGGTAACTCAGCATTCAGTGCTTCTGTTTTACTTAACGAAACACAACTTTTGGGCAAAGCAGATAGTTTAGGAAATGTTATACTCTAGCTGACTTTTTTTTTTTTTTTGAGACAGAGTCTCACTATGTCACCCTCACTAGAGTGCTGTAGTGTCACAGCTCACAGCAACCTCAAACTCTTGGGCTTAAGCGATTCTCTTGCCTGAGCCTCCCAAGTAGCTGGGACTATAGACGTCCGCCACAATGCCCAGCTATTTTTTTGTTGTAGTTGCCATTGTTGTTTGGCAGGCCCGGGCCAGGCTGGGTTCGAACCCACCAGCCCTGGTGTATGTGGCTGGTGCCCTAGCTGCTGAGCTACAGGCGCCGAGCCTCTAGCTGACTTTGTAAATTGCAGTTTTAAAACAAAAAATACATTTAATCACTGAACATAATTGTTTCAAAGAAATGCATAACCGATACCTCCTCATGTGAAAACAAGATTTTGGAATCCTATTTTCAAGTTTTATTATTGATGGTGAATAAAATTAATTATGTCTTTTGACCTTACATTTATTTAACCTGCATTACTATAAATATAACTTTAAAATAAAGCTCTTTTTTTCTTTCATCTCCAAAAGTGGTTTGGAAACTTGGTTACCATGAATTGGTGGAATAATATCTGGCTCAAAGAAGGTTTTGCATCTTATTTTGAGTTTGGAATAATTAACAACTTCAATCCTAAACTCCCAAGAGTAAGTATGTTCGTTAAGTTTATTTAACATATTTTCTCCTAATCATAAAAGTAATGCATATTTATTGTTGAAAACATAAAAAATACAAGGAATATTAAATGACCTATAATACCAGAGATGATGTATGTTGTCTTTTTGATTTCTTGTATTACGGGATTATGAAAGCAGGAATTACATAAAAATTTATAATGCTTTGTATACTTCATATTATATTATGAACATGTCTACAGATCATTAAATCTTCTCTGAAAAGATTTTAATGGCTGCCTAATATTTTATTATATCCCCTGGTAAGATGTTTGTATATACTTTTCCTCATGTTAGATTTTAGATTATTTTTACTTATGCAGTTGTAATCAGTGGTCTATGACTTTAATGATAAGTAATATGCTACTTTTAGTTACTCATATTTAATACTATTGCTGACATGGTTGGGCTAATTTGAGTAAATAGTAACATTGAAAAATAAATTCATGGAGATGCCAATCTGATTATCTCAACTGTAGGTTATGTTGGAGTAATTAGGTGGTGCTTTTAGAATGGCATGATAAAGCCAAACTGATGTGATTTGATTTAGACATTTAAAGGATTATACTTAATGTTGTCCTTCAATATAGACCTTACTTCTTTAGCAAACCTGAGAACCTTTCTCATCCGCTTTTCCCTCCGTTCTGTATCCTACACCTGCTGTAAACCTTCCTATGCCCCTTCTAGCTGCTCTTGGCTGGCCTCTACCCCGTCTCACCTCCTAGCTGTTCCCGACCTAAATTCTTGCCTTCTTTTCTCCTCCCTACCCTCACTCAGAACTTCATATTGGGCAGCACCTGTGGCTCAAAGGAGTAGGGCACCAGCCTCATATGCTGGAGGTGGTGGGTTCAAACCCAGCCCTAGCCAAAAACCACACAAAAAAAGAAAATTCTGATGTCCATCTGCCAGATCTTAACAGGCTGAATCTTTTCATTTTAGAGGTGCTTCCAAGATGAAGATCTTTCGATTCTTTGGGTATTAAAACTTCCTTCTTTTATGAGCTATCGTGATGGTAGGCAGCTGGTACTTGTTTTAGTTGATTATTTGGCAGAATAAAAAGTTGGCAAACCTTTCTTGGCCCCACAGAAACCTTTTTAAAAAATCTTTTTGTCTGTTTGTGAAATCACAGCCTCCGGGAAGCACTGACGTAGTACAGGCTCAGACCTCAGTTTTATGCTGCATACCCTGTCCTCTGTGGACGCCCTGTAGGATGCCCCAGGCCTCAGCCCAGTCTCTCCGCACTGCCTCTCTCCTCCTCACCTGGACTGTGTGCAGGCCCCGCTTTTCCTGAAGAGGACTTGGGACATCATTACTTAGATCAGGACACTGGAGTCCTGAAGGGTGAATGACTCACCCAAGGTCGTTTGCCTCATTGGGCCAGAAAAGAGATTGTAACAGCTGGGCCTAGTTGGGCCATGTCTGGGGCCTAGTCCATGGATAGGGATAACAATAACCCTGTATATTCCATTCTCCAAGAATTCCATTCACATAGAACTTGAGTGCCAGACATTGTGAGTTCGATCCATACATCATTTTACGTAGCCTTAAAATCGCCATTTGAGTATCATTGTTATTTCTGTTTTACAAATGAGGTAACCGAGGCATAGAAGCATTGGTAAGTTGATCAAGGTCTCAGAGGTGTTAATGTCAGAACTAAGGTTCAATTCAGGACTCTGTGACTGCCAAGCCCATTCTTTTAACCACTGTGCTCTACACAGAGAAGGACATGAGAGTATTCTTTTTTCTTTTTTCTTTTTTTTTTTGAGGCAGAGTCTCACTATGTCACCCTCATTACAATGCCATGACGTCACACCTCACAGCAATCTCCAACTCTTGGGCTTAAGCAATTCTCTTGCCTCAGCCTCCAAAGTAGCTGGGACTACAAGCACCCGCCACAACGCTGGGGTCTTTTGTTGTTGTTGTTGTTGTTGCAGTTGTCATTGTTGTTTGGCTGGCCCAGGCCAGGTTCGAACCCCCCAGGCCTGGTATATGTGGCTGGTGTCCTAGACGCTGAGCTGCAGGCACTGAGCCAGCATGAGAGTATTCTTATCCTCAAGGAACTAAGGGGGAATGTGTGTTTATATACAATTCTTTTCATATATATAAACTTTATGTACATATAGTAAGACATTTTTTTCAAAAGTCTTTTCCATGTCCATATCTACAAAACTGTATCTCTGTTTTATAACTTTTGTTCACACATATTTAAAGGCCATCTATAACTTTTCAAAAGCATTTGGTTGTATCCCAAATTAACTCTGTGCTCAGAGTCAATAAGAGAAGTTTTTTTGTTTTTTTCTTTTTCTTTTGAGACAGAGTCTCAAGCTATCCCCATGGTTAGAGTGCCATGGCCTCATAGCTCACAACAACCTCCAACCCTTGGGGCTTGAGCGATTCTCTTTTCTCAGCCTCCAAAGTAGTTGGGAAGACAGGTGCTCGCCACAACACCCGGCTATTTTTTGGCTGTAGTTGTCATTGTTGTTTGGCGGGCCTGGGCTGGATTCGAACCCACCAGCTTTGGTGTATGTGGCTGGCGCCCCGCCACTTGAACTATAGGCGCTGAGCCAAGAGAAGAAGTTTAATTACTATAAAACAAAGAAGTTTACCCTCTATTTTTTAATTAAATAGAATATATCGGGCAGCACCTGTGGCTCAGCGAGTAGGGCACCGGCCCCATATACTGAAGGTGGCGGGTTCAAACCCAGCCTCAGCAGAACTGCAAAAAACAAAAAACTAGCTGGGCATTGTGGCAGGCACCTGTAGTCCCAGCTACTCGGGAGGCTGAGGCAAGAGAATCGCCTAAGCCCAGGACTTGGAGGTTGCTGTGAGCTGTGTGACGCCATGGCACTCTACCGAGGGTGATAAAGTGAGACTCTGTCTCTACAAAAAAAAAAAAAGAAGAATATATCATTAATATCACTCTCGATTACCTCCTTACAGCAACCACAATGGCTAAGATAGTATCAGACAAAATTTGATGAAATCATTTTACTGGGATTTTTGAAGCTAAGATTACAAGATTAGTCTCTTTTTGTACCATTATTTCCTTTTATCATTGGTTCCTTAATCATTGCTTTCTGAGTCTGCATTACTCAGTTGCTTGTGAAAGTGAGTAAATAGATCCTTGCCAGAGAGCATCAGATTGTGATGCTCACAGAGGTTACCACAAGTTTTGATTTTAAAAAGTGTAAGCTTGGGCTGGTGCCTGTGGCTCAAAGGTCTAGGGCACCAGCCCCATATACCAGAGGTGGTGGGTTCAAACCCAGCCTCGGCCAAAAACTGCAAAAACAAAAAGTGTAAGCTCTTGCTTCCATGATCCCTAGAGATGAAGACTTTTGGCTTCTTTTTAATCTAGTAATTTGAAATTGAGTAAGGGAGTCACAGAACCATATGCAGAACAGATTTCCAGGGTTTTGTTTTTCCCTTTTCTTGGTCCAATTTCAGCCAAAAGTCATTAAAGCATGACATAAATGTGTCATGGTCAGAACATTGAGGACCAAGGGCTCTGAGGTCCCTAAAGCTCTAGCCCTGATATTGCCGCTCACTGACTTTTTTCCATCTCTCTTCTTCTGCCTGATCTAAGGAAGAAGCAGACTTGGGGAAGGAAAGGGGACACAGGGACCCAGCAGCAAGTCAGATATTGCTCTCCCTTTACCATCTGAATCCCCCTGACCTTTAGTTCCTCATTTGTAAAGTAGGTTTCATGCGGCCATTCAACAGATCATTGAGCGTCTACTATGTACAGCTGAGAAAACTACCATTGGCTAAGCTCTAGTTACATACTCACAGAATGTCATCTACATTAAGCCTTAGAACAATTCTGAAGAAATAATAATAAAAAACATGATAGGCAGTCACAGCCGTAGTTAACTCTTATTGAGCCTGTCCTATTTGCTAGGGTTTTGCTAGGAACTTTATGTCAATTAATTGAATTCTCATAATAGTCTGACAAGGACAGTGTTGTTTTCTCCATTTTCAGTTGGTGAAACTGAGTTTCAGAGGGAGAAAGTTGGTTGACTTTTATGAGTCTCACAGCTCCTTAGGGGCTGAGGTAGGATTCAGATATAGGCAGCTTGACTCTAGCCCTCTGTTTTTAACCACTGTGACATTCTACACACATTACTACAAAAAATAGTATTCTATTTCTAAGAATAGGTTTAGTAGAAATAGAACTCTGGGATATCACAACTTGTGGGATGAAATAATAGTGAGTGCACACATGCATTTTACCTAATTACTATAGGCAGTAGTTAAATATCATGATTATTATTTTAAAGCTGATGTCACTTTTATATACTGTTTCCCTCCAGCAGGACTGGAATGCCTCCACCTTATGGGAGGCCTAGAGTAGAAAACTCCTAGGGTGTAGAGAGCTTTAGTAGTTTTAGAGAAGGTTCTCAACCTTCCTAATGCTGCAATGTATTTTCATTGTTAAAAAGGGGTCTCAACCCACAGGTTGAGAACCACTGGTGTAGAGGAAGAGGTGTTACCTTGTTTGGTTACAGTGACACCAAGAAGCTGTGTAAACCTTATGCCAGGCAGAGAGGGGAGGGACAGGAGATCCACGCAGGGCAGAGGGGTTGCAAAATATGGAAGAGGCAATATGGGCAAAAATATTCGTTAAAACTAGATATAACAGTAAAAAGTGGGGAGCAATGCAAATGTCTAACTAATAATAGAGAAATGATTAAGTCCATTGAGGGCCATTGACCCAATAAGACATTATGCAGCTATGTATTTCTTAAGTTTCATGTTTGGCTTTTGCAAAAGTTTTATCTGCTGTATTTTGAAAAGAAGAAAATCACCTGTGATTTGACCATCCTGTGTAATTCCTATGAAGTTTTGACTTATGTCCTTCTGATTTATATTTCTGGATTTTTTTATCATGCACAAACCTTTTATACAGGATAATTATAAAGACAAAGTAGCAAAATTTTTAAAATGATAAAATAAGTAAATAATCAGGATAAAAAGTTTTTACAACTATGGGAATAAATAAATAAATAATATATATATATATTTTTGAGACAGAGTCTCAAGCTGTCACCCTGGATAGAGTGCTATGGCATCACAGCACACAGCAACCTCCAATTCCTGGGCTCAAGCGAGTCTCCTGCCTCCGCCTCCCAAGTAGCTGGGACTACAGGTGCCCGCCATAACGCCCAGCCATTTTTTGGTTGCAGCCGTCATTGTTGTTTGGCGGGCCCAGGCTGGATTCGAACCCACCAGCTCAGGTGTACGTGGCTGGCACCTTAGCCCGTTGAGCCACAGGCTCCGAGCCTAAATAAAAAATACTTGAAAGACTTATACTAACATTGTAATGATAGGTATTTTAGGGTGAGAGATTATGGGTGTTTTTATATTGTCTGTTTTTTACCTTATGCTAATATGACACAGAGGTCAACAGTGAGACTCTTTTAAGAACTCTTCAATGTTAAACTAATAAAATCCCAGCTTCATGAATAAGATCTATGCATGTGACTGCTCCGAATCCTTGCTATTGAAAGTGTGATTCTCAAACTAGCAATATCAGCATTATCAGGTAGTTTATTAGAAAGGCAGGCTCCAACCCAGACCACCTGAATGAGAACATGATTTTGACAAAAGTCCCAGGGGATCCTTATTCACAATAAAGTTTAAGACATATTGCTTTCTCATCTCTTTTCTAAAATTAATTAATTAATTAATTTTGAGATAGTGTCTCCCTCTACTGCCCAGGCTATCATGCTGTGGCATCAGGTGATCCTCTTGTCTCAGATGCCTGAGTAGCTGGAACTACAGGTGCCCACCACCACATCCGGCTAATTTTTTTTTTTTTTAATAGAGATGGGGTCTTGCTCTTGCTCAGACTGGTCTCGAACTCCTGAGCTCAAGTGATCTTCCTGCCTCAGTCTCCCAGAGTGCTAGGATTACAGGCATGAGCCACTGTGCCTGACTACTTTCTTATTTCTAGAAAGGCAAAGATTGATAACAGCCTAATCAATGGTATTACTAATCTAAAAATAATATGCTAATAGTAAAGCGTTGACTGGAACATTGGCAAAGCAACGTACAACAAAATCTGACAATCTGACCCTACTGAGGGGTGAGAGAGTCAACTTGGAGATACTAAAGAGAGTCCTCAGGACTCGAGGCTTCATGTGGATCCTGAGGGCTGTGAACAGATGTATGTACCACTTCTCCACTTCTTTGCTCTGGCTCTTCATGCCAAACCCCGCTTAGGCTATAAACTGGTTTTCCTTCTAGCTTTATTTCAGGGAGAAATTGCCTTTGTCATTGAGAGAGATCTAGTCTTTTGGAAAGTTCTGTGGTTCCCATTAAAATATAATAAATTACCTTCTCTTAATGCATGAGTCATAAACTGCAGATTCCAGTCTATGGATTTATTCTAATTTTAAATTACTACATCAGCATATTTGTAAATCTGGCATGCTTTTGGTTTGTAAATGTCCATGTAAGAGACACTGATTAATTTTAAAGAGTTACTGAAAAAATTACCAATAGTAATCTAGAGGATTAAAAACACCTAGAGATGCTATTCTCTGGAAGGCCCTGCCAGGCTGGCCATGGACTTCTTAGGGGCAATGTAGGTGCCTTTGGAAGATACATTAACTTTCATAATTGGATTTTTAAAAATTGAAATTAAAAAAGGCTATAAGACAGGAAGGAAAGTCTCCTACAGTTTTGGAATCCTCACTTATTTGGCATACTGTGATTCAGACACTTCTCATTGATTTTTTTCTCCCTTTTAAGTATTAGTTTTTGAAAGTGTTTTAGGATGATTGTGTTTATGTGACACCTCAGAAGTTAACATGGCTCAATCTTTTCCTTCATAGAATGAGGTCTTTTTTTCTAACATATTACATGGTGTCCTCAGAGAAGATCACGCCCTGGTGTCTAGAGCTGTGTCCACGAAGGTGGAAAATTTCACAGAAACAAGTGAAATAAATAAACTCTTTGACTTATTTACTTACCACAAGGTAAAATGCATTTATGAATGTCCTTTCCTTCTGTACTCTTATAGAAAGCTACATGAAATGAATTCTAAGTGTTACAGATTAACATGCAACTTAAAACTTTTGATGCAAATACCTTTAATTTTAGTTAATAGATAGGTTTCAGAAAAGATGATTAAAATTTCTCACCTGGCATATTTTAATCAAGACCATATTACCATCTAACATTATAAATAGACTTAAACAACTTGCTTTTAAGGTGAGCCCTTCTGTGTGACAGGAATTTGTTCTTGCCATGTAAGTATCTCCATTTCAAAAAATTCTGTGTACCCCAAAGTCTTTATACATAGGACATTTGCTCACTTTTACCTCTTTACTTAGTGACAGTCAACTATTTTCTTAGCATACTTTGGTATAATTCAAATGTTCAAATAAAGTACAAAATGCAATTAGGAGCACAGTCCAAAATATTACTTTTAAAAATGCAATGTGTCAGTATATAGATAGTAAATTTTGTTCAAATAATGGACAGCTTCTTGTGTCCTAGGGAGCGTCTATTGCCCGGATGCTTTCTGGTTTCTTGAATGAGCATTTATTTATCAGCGCACTCAAGGTGAGTGTACAAAATAGTTGTTACCGGGACAGCAGTGAGCATGAATTGCTTTGGCATGTTAATTTATTTTAACCTTAACTTCTCTATTTTTACAGTCATACTTGAAGACATTTTCCTATTCAAATGCTGAGCAAGATGATCTATGGAGACATTTTCAAATGGTAATTGTCCTACTTTCTGACACACTCTTGCTGAGTTGTTTCGTATGATATGGTCCAGTGAGATAGGGAGCCCCCCTGAGTGAATGGCAGTTCCCCAGGAAAACCATTTTGCCTTGTTGTGAAACTCCCTTAGATTAGGGAGTCTTCAGTCTTCACTGTATTCCCAGTGCCCAGATCAGAGCGTGGCGCATATTAGATCCATAAATATGTGTTCAGGGCATGATGAATGACCTAAAGAACTGTCCCCATATAGAGGTAAACAAAGTTCTGAGTATGACCCAGAATGCCACCACTTGGGTGTACTACATAAATGAGGAATAGAATAACCACCTAGTTTGTTTTCTTTTAGGAGAATGCTACTTGAAAAGGATTTGCTGATGACTGTATCTGCTTTTGTGATGATTTTTTAAAACAGGCCATAGATGACCAAAGTCAAATTCTTTTGCCAGCAACAGTAAAAACCATAATGGACAGCTGGACACACCGGAGTGGTTTTCCAGTCATCACTTTAAACGTTTCTACGGGCGTCATGAGGCAGGAGCCATTTTATCTTGGAAAGGTCAAAAATCAGACTCTTCTCACCCACAAGTAGGTGGCTCTGCTCTTCTTTGTCTTCATCTTCCCCGGGGTTGACCTCTGATCCATTGGGAACCAGTCCCTGGGGAAGAAGCACACCCCCTGCCTGGACACTACCTTTTTCCAGAGTGATGTGTGCTCTGGGGAGGCAGAGCCCCTGAGTCCTGAGCAAGGCCAGAGACCTGCAGCAGGGCCTCCAGGCAGTGTCCCTACCGTGGGATGTAAGGCCACACCAGCAACCAGAGCTTTGAGGTGTTGTGTATTCCTCTTTGTACGTCAGACAGAGATGATGAATTACTTGGGATTCTGGGTGGGAGGCAATAAGGTAGAGCCACATGTTTGTTAAGAGAAAAGAGAGTCCTGTTGGAGGGTAGTCTTCTCTTCCCTAGAAACAACTGAATGGTAACTATATTCTTAAGGAGTAGCTGTGTGTGTGTGTGTGTGTGTGTGTGTGTGTATTATAGCCATACCTACTACATTAGAATTAAGGCCTTTAGAGTCAGTTAGACATGGGTTGAAAGACTGACTTTAGGCTCAGCACCTGTGGCTCAAGAGGCTAAGGCGCTAGCCACATACACCTGAGCTGGCGGGTTCGAATCCAGCCCAGGCCTGCCAAACAACAACGATGGCTGCAACCAATAAATAGTGGGCACTGTGGCAGGCGCCTGTAGTCCCAGCTACTTGGGAGGCAGAGGCAGGAGACTCGCTTGAG